>JAWPHD010006919.1:0-136862 GCA_037043455.1 Cyrtodaria siliqua | reverse complement strand
CTACTACTTTGGGGGCATAAAACGGCTATCTAATGCCCAAAAGGACGGTGACGTTTGATGTTTGCAATCTTGTCTTGTGGTGCCCTCAATGGTTTATTCTCATGTTGCTCTAGCTTCTGCCAAGTTATTGGGTACCTTTTTTTGTGGCTTTCTATGCTATTGTTTTTTTGTATTTATATATACACGAGCATCTTTGTGTTTTAATTACATTGCCCAGTAATGCTGCCTTCGCAAGATCCTTGATCATGGTCACTTTCATACCATCTTTGTTAAACGTGTTAAAAGGTTTAACAAAAGAGGTTATGACCCTATCATTTTGCAACGCACTGCATGCTTGGTGGTGGACCCATTTACAGTTCGCCACTAGGTTTTCCTCTTTAATTTTGCGAGACCGGACAGGCTGTGGACCGTATGATGATGTCTACCTAATGCCAAAAGGACGGTGACGTTTGATGTTTGCAATCTTGTCTTGTGGTGCCCTCAATGGTTTATTCTCCTGTTGCTCTAGCTTCTGCCAAGTCATTGGGTACCTTCTTTGTGGCTTTCTAGGCTATTGTTTTTTTTATATTTATATATACACGAACATCTTTGTGTTTTAATTACATTGCCCATTAATGCTGCCTTGTTGGTTAGAGAATAGTTCATGGCGGGGGTTTCTTTATTTACCTGTCCCGTTTTATTGGGATGACAGTAGGGTAAGTCTGAGGTTTTGGTGCACCCTAGAACCTGGTTTAAACCGCCAGCGGCCTTTTTTGCCACTGACCATTCCAAGGCGGTCGCCCTATTGTCAACCCATTTTGTGTTTGTGACATTCTGCTAGTTGCTCACCTTGTAATAAATATGAATGAGTATATCGTGTATGCCCTATCCTGCACCGGGCTAGAACAACTTCTTCTCGACGATGGGTCTTCTAGAAGGACGCCATTCTCCGAGTAATGGTTTAATTGAATGGAGTTTATTTTCCAAGCGGCTTGCCAAGAGTTATGAATATATGTGTTAATACAACTTTTAAAATCAGTATAAGGTAATTTGGCATTATATATATGTGTACGTCGGAAGGGTTGGCGAGCATCTCGCTGCCGGCTCGCAGGCAGCCCAGTCAGTGGCCGTGACACCTCGGTAGGAAGGGTAGGCGAGCTTCTCGCTGCCGGCTCGGCTCGACATCGTGCTGGGTGAACGCCCGGGGCCAGTCGATGGACTGCCGCGGCTCGACAGCAGTCAGTCAGTGGCCTTGGGTGCACGTCGGAAGAGTTGGCGAGCATCTCGCTGCCGGCTCCCAGGCAGCCCAGTCAGTGACATCCCGGGAGAGCAGGGTGGTTCTGCCGCGGAAACGATGCTGCCTTTTGAAGTTATCGTGTGAAATGCATATCTCCATATAAGGTCACTGAGACCTTGACCTTTGACTTTGCTTTTGCCAATATACTGGTTTACCCTCTGTCATGAGTATTATCACCAGTGAGTGCTAGAGGAAATTTTTAGTGGAAAACGAAAAAGGTGAGATAGAGTAGAAGGATTAGTAAAGATAGAAGGAAGTACAGAGAGAGAAAGAGTAAAGAAGATAGAAGAGTGTTTAAAAATTAAATGAGGCGCGAGTGTTGGGTCTTCAAGACCTGGGTCTTGAAGGACTCCAACGACTCTGCCAGGCAGGTGTTAACAGGTAGCTGGTTCCATTGCACAACGGTTCGCGGGAAGAAAGAAAATCGTGTGTAGTCCTTGTCAGCCCTTAGCTGATGATACTGGTGTTGGCGTCTACCTGAGCCTCTGGTGAGGTACTCATCCTCGTTTATGGCTACTAAATTATTACGAATCTTGTAAAGCATACATAGTCTAGAGTCAGCTCGTCTTTGCTCGAGAGATCTCCACTCCAGATCGTGCAACATGTCAGTAACACTAGATGTGTTATGATACCTATTTGTGACCCATCTCGCTGCTCTTCTCTGCACCATTTCAAGTTGGTAGACTAGTCTATGATTGGATAAGTCACCTACCTTGTCTTTAGTGGTGGACTTAGGGTCCCATACAGTGGAACAATATTCCAATTTGGGGAGAACAAGGGATCTATAGGCCCTTTCTTTAATAGTCTGTGAGCCAATTTTGATGTTGCGTGACAGAAAACCTAGAGTCTGGTTTGCTTTTGAAGAAACAGAACTAATGTGTTTATTCCACTTTAAGTCGTGGCTAATGCTAACACCAAGATACTTCATCAGAGGGACGGATGAGAGTGTGTGTCCATGAAGGGAATACTTATGTAGTGTAGGGGCTCTTTTAGTAGTGATGTGAATCACTTCACATTTTTCAGGGTGAAAAACCATTTGCCAGTCTGCTTCCCATAGTTCAAGGCTGTGTAGATCGTCTTGGAGTTTTTTGCAATCGCCCTGAGTGTGTATAGATAGGTACAACAGCGTGTCATCTGCGAAAAGACGGACTGTACTGTGAGTGACATACTCTGGGAGGTCGTTTATGTAGACCAGAAATAGAGCTGGCCCAAGGACAGACCCTTGAGGGACGCCTGAAAGTACTGGGACTGACGAAGAAGATTTCCCTTCAAGTACAACTCGTTGGGAACGACCACTAAGAAAAGAACCAATCCAGCCCAGGGCTGCGCCCTTCACGCCATAAGATGAGAGTTTATAGAGGAGCCTATTATGTGCCACCTTATCGAATGTCTTAGCAAAATCCATCACTACTACATCGGTCTGTCTGCCTTTTTGCATGTTAATGGCTATATCATGAATAAATTCAATAAGTTGACTTTCACAGCTTCGCTTTTCACGAAAACCATGCTGGAGGGGATATAATATATTGTGACGATTTAAGTGCTGCATAAGGTTACTACAAACAATATGCTCTAAGAGCTTACAACAAATACAAGTTAGTGAAACAGGACGATAATTGGAAGGAGTAGTCTTGTCTCCTTTTTTATAGATGGGGGTTACGTTTGCTTTTTTCCAGATATCCGGAAGGGTTTCCTGTCTAAGCGAAGTATTGAAAAGAAGGGTGAGAATAGGAGCAAGCTCCTCTGAGAGACCCTTTAGAACTGTCGGGCTTATGTTATCTGGGCCTGGGGCTTTTGATACTGAAAGATTTTGCAGTAGTTTTTGTACCCCATTAACAGTAACCTGTATATCGGGCATGTCTTTATCATTTGTAGAGAAAAGACTCGAAACGTATTTGCAATAAGAACTGAGTTTCATAGGAATTTGCTGTGAGAAAACCGAGTGGAACTGGCTATTTAACAAGTCAGCTTTAGCAACAGGGTCAGTTATCAACACTCCGTTTCTCTTTAGGGATTTAAGACCTACAGAGTCAGTATTTTTGTGCTTTATGAAGGTCCAAAACCTTTTAGATATGTTAAAATTTTCTTGTGTAGTATTTTCTACTTTAGGTGTAATAAGATCTTCCACATAGTCCCAGTAGGCCTTCCGACTGACAGATTGTATATGGTGCTTGAGCTTCTTGAGTTTACTAGTGCCTTCAGGGGAGGGTTTGAGTCTCGTTTTAGAGTAGAGTTTGTCTCTTTTCCTTATTAGACGTTTAATGTTACCATTTATCCAAGGATGTCTATCCTTACATTTTGCAATTTTATGTGGAATAAAACGGTCAATGGCTCTTTCGAGTTCAGAAGTTATATTTTCCCAGAGTTGGTTTACTGGAGTTGAATTATTAAGGCTATGTTTTAGGCTCTCCCCAACGGCAGTCATATGTGATTTAAGACCATCCCAGTCAGCTTTTCTGTACAGTGGAATCCTTCTGGGATTTTGCTTGTTTTTAATTGGATTTATGTTAATCTCTGTCAGGACTGCATCGTGGTCACTGACCCCTGGTATGACTCTACATGATGATATAATGTTTGGATGGTTTGTGATCACAAGGTCAAGGATGTTATTTCCTCTAGTGGGTGTATTTACTAATTGTGTGAGACCAAAATCGTCCAAGAGGTCTACAAATTTGTAAGTAAGAGATGGGTAGTTACAATTTGGTTTAATACAGTTATTTGGCCAATCATATCCTGGGAAATTCATGTCACCTGCAATAAGAATGTGTGAATTTGACATACCTAGACGCTGTAAAGACTCCGCAAAATGATCTAGACTTGGACCATCACCCTCATGTGGTTTATAATAACTACAGACTAGGAGGGATTTGCAACCAGTAATCTCCATCTTCATCCAAGCAATCTCGCAGTCAGTTTGCAGCTCAGGGACCTCGCTACAGGTGTAATCATCCTTTGCTGTAATAATTACTCCACCACACCCCCTCTTCCTATCTACTCGTACTACATTTTCAAGATAAGAACTGGGAAGAATCTCACCTAGGTGAATACTGGCATCTATCTTGGTTTCTACCCCTATAATTATATCGGGGTTTATGCTATCAATCATATTGCTGAGATCAATACTGTGAGCAACGATAGAGTTAAGGTTCACATTTAGGACCTTTAAAGGTTTTATGGAACGATAAGTATGTTTAGGTTTCATAGTATGTCGTTTGTGTGTTGGGGATGATGTGTGCATTGGGTCTCCTGGGCTACTTAAAGCCTCTGATATTGAGCTGAAATTACATGGGCTGATAGGTTCAAACCTATTTGACAAAATCAAGTCTTCGAAGAAATTTAGAGAAACTGTATGTTGATTTACAGAGTTACAGTGCAGGCAGTGCCAGCTTACATTCGTGCCTTGCAGTATTTGGAATGTGTTATCGCCTTAATCCTGGCAATCAATGTGGAACCATATACCACACGTCTCACAATACACTGCGTTCCTTGACCATGTGACATTAGCTTCACAGACACCACATGGGTAAACACTATTACCACAGATTGAACTATTTGGGCCAGGGTTAGAGTGGATGTCGCCCGAGACAGAGACAACTAAAATACATAGGTAAAGAAAGCAGTTGTTGTTTCTACAAATATCAAAGTTTCTGTTTTTTCCATATTTAAGTACAGAAAAGAAAGAGGTAAATGTATTAAGTATATTTTCATTTTGTATTCTGAAAGTTTCAGTACCCTCTTGCAAACACAAGTCAAGTTTTTCCAAACTTGGACGATGTGAGACATGTTGCAGTCTGGAGTGCAGGCATCTATAGCACAAGACAATCACTGGACCCAAACGAAACTGAGTTCCTGCTTTCAACAAGGGCTATGCTCCTTTGAAGTTAAATGAGTGTAAGTGTTACAGTTTTGAAGTCATCATTTCCATATAAGGTCTCTGTGGCCTATTCAGTCACTCACCGTTTGGGAAGAATGAAATGTAGTAGGCTTTGTCTGTTATTCTCTCCTGGAAGAATCTATGATGTCCTCTGGCACGGGTGTCACTGGCGTACAAGCACTTCTCAAAAGAGTTGTCAACTGAACCGTGCTGTATTCTGTACAGCATGGACAGTCGGTTATGATCCTCAGTACTGTGCATTTACTGGGGTAAAACTCATCTGCCAAGTTTTTTTCCAGGTTTCTAAGGCGGTGATGTCCAATTGGAGCAGCTGGCTGTCAGTGGAGTTCTCAGTGACTTTATAAAGAAGGCTGTTGTCCGCAACTAGTTTAGTTTGGGAGCATCTGATAGACTCTGGTAGGTCGTTGATGAAGGCAAGGGGCAACAAAGGGCCGAGCACTGTTCCCTGACATGACATCTGTTGTCTCCGACCTAGTACCATCTAAGACAACTTGTTTTCTGTGGCTAAGGACGGGATGGATTTAAAGCAGACTTAAACTGTTCGTTGAGGACATTGGCTCTGGATATAGTGTTGATTTAGAGAAATCCGTCACTCTTTCTTAGTTGTGCTACGCCTGAAGAACATTGACTTGACATCTAGGGAATGCTTTTAACATGCCAACTTTAGCAAACAGGCGTGTAATACCTCGTTAGACGGCGCTCCTGTTACAATATTCATTGGTCTTTTACTAGCTCTTCTGGCCAAAGGATAAAGTACTTATATGTGATAACAATCGCTGTGTGTCCATCGTCTGTATCCGCTCTAGATAGCGCCTTCATCTTCATCCGATCTTTGTGCAAGCTCTTACTCGGCCAGATAGTTGATATCAATAATAGTTTGGATCCTTTCAATAATCAACCACGTCAATTCGTAACACCAGATTATGGCGAATTAAATATTAAATATTACCCTATATAAAATATTATAATTCTTGTATTGTTATGATGCATTGAATAAAATATCAATACGATTGTAATTTATGTATCCATACTGGTTAAATTGCTATTGTCATGAAGGTGTGAAAAAAACGTAAACCGATGATACGCTCGTTATGCTTGAATTATCCATTTTAAGGCAATACATTAATCATTTTAATATTGATTTATGGACTGTTGTACCTTAAATTAATACCTTTTCGCATCTTATGTCCAGTTTGTGGGGTTGTGGTGGGATTTGGGGGAATTTGGGGGAATTTGGTGGGATTTGGGGGAATTTGGTGGGATTTGGGGTGTTCCGATGGACCCCCCTTGATTAGGTGTTTTAATCAACCAATTGCCTCCGAGGACGGAATAGTCAAGACGTTGAGTATAAAACTGTTTCGCCTCTCACCGCTGCGGGTTCGAATCCCACTGGGAGCTCGACTTGTCAAGTGAGTTGTTTCTTACTAATAGCGGGAGGTATACAGTAGTGGTTCTACCCAGGAAAATGGGGTGGTCTGCCTCTAGCACAACAAAAAATCGACCGTCAGGTCTTTTATTTGCTAATGGACGTAAAACAACATTCAAATGTTTTAATCAAAGGGATATAACTCGTACTTGAATAAGGTTGATATCCAGTATGAGTTATGCTATTTTATTGAAACAAACGTCATCTAATGTTTCGCAGTGGTATTTCTTTGTGATTATTTACATATTTACTATTTAGATTTCGTTTATAAAGGCAAAGTTCATGAGCGATATTACGGTCTTATTTAGATTTTCATATAACACTACACAAAAACATTGATATTAAAAAATGCACCACACATCTGACGCGTTTTAATAGTTGACCTCTAGGTCGTGCCTTAGTGCATGGGGTGAAGTTGAAAGACCAAATACTATTATACATTGCTATTACAAGCATGACCAGTCATCATAACAATTAAAATGACAACATTTCTGACCAATACACAGGAACACAAATAGAATGAATAATTTAAGAAAACAAAAGACTGTGTTATAAGCGCCAAGCAAACTAATACGTCTACGCCCTTTTTAGTCGCGTCTCTTTTTTAACCAAGTCAGTGTCGCTGCCTGCACACATCGCTGGCACTGGTAGGGCTTCATGAAATATAGTTTGATAATCAACTTACACATGTTAACATTTGTAACAACCTAAATATCGTCCAGCAAAACTTGCTTTCACGGTTTACAATTTTTTTTAAATATTATTATTAAAGACCAAATAGACTGATACTCAGTACGCATTATACGCCTAGTGGTTCCCGAAATCAAAATACCATTACACGGTTATCTATTTTCATTTTGCTTAATACAGCATACTACTTACAACCTATGTTTTTAGCCGTATTTGTTGAATGAAGAACACCATTCCTTATGCGTAAACGTAAATCATTGAGAATGTTTAATGCTACTTCACTATGACACATTCCTCAACGTAAGTCAGCTTCATATGAAAACTGTAAAAACTGCCTATCACTACTCCCCCACCCCATCTCTCTCTACTCCCCCACCCCACCCCATCTCTCTCTCTCTCTCTCTCTCTCTCTGTTACCGAATGGTCAACGACGTTGCGTTGTAAACCTTCGCCTCTCACCGCTGCGGGTTCGAATCCCACTGGGAGCTCGACTTGTAAGCGAGGAAGTGTCGATTCTTACGGATGGTGGGAGTACAGTACTGGTTCTACCCAGGAAACAAGGAGGGTGGTCTGCCTCCTCCACCACAATAAAACGACCGTCACATAAAGAAATATAAAAAGATCGGACAGGGAAAGTAGCATTCAAGGAGGACAGTCAACCACAAAACACAGAAACAAACACGCAAACAGACAAACAAGAAGGCAAAAGTAATAATAAATGCAAACGACATCACAAACAAAAAAGGGTTGACAACCGCCTTAGAACGGTCAGTGGCAAAGTAGGCCACTGGGGTTTAAACCGGTTCTTGGGTGCACCAAACTTCACACTTACCCTACTGTCATCCCATTAAAACAGGACGGTGTAAATAAAAAAATCCCCGCCATGATCTAATCTCTAACCAACAAGGCAGCATCAATAGGCAATATAAGTAAAACACAAATATGCTCGTGTAAATATAATACAAAAAAACAATACCCTAGAAAGCCACAATGAAGGTACTCAATGACTTGGCAGAAGCCAGAGAAACAAGAGAATAAACCATTAAGGGCACGACAAGAAAGATCATAATGCCACCGTCCCAATGGGCTTTAGGTAGGTGTCATTATAGGTCCACAGTCTGTCCGGTCTTCGTACAATTAAAGAGGTAAGCATAGTGACGAACTGTAAAAGTGTCCACCACCAAGAATGCAGTACGTTGCAAAATGATAGGGTCATAACCTCTTTTGATAAACTTTTTAACAAGTTTAACAAAGATAGTATGAAAGTGATCATGACCAAGAATCTTACGAAGTTTATAAATCACATCACCATAGAAGTCAGGTTGTGATAGTCCTTGTCGCAGAAGAGTCCTTAAATTACTTTTATATTTGGAAACCTTACATGTGTTGAAAATGACGTAATACATCATACAAACAAACTCTCTCTCTCTCTCTCTCTCTCTCTCTCTCTCTCTCTCTCTCTCTCTCGTCATAGCTAGGCGCCCTGCCGTAGTTCGTCCGAAGGTTGTCTGTCCTTGGTAGTTCACAAATAGTTCTCCCTATATATAATTCTGCCTTGTGAACGTGAATCTCTTACGAGATCCCAATTTCGAAAGTTGCCGTAGTGAGTTCAAATTCTCTCCCTTTATTATATTTACTGAATTCACAGTATTCCCAAGATCCGGCACCTTTCATTGTCACTGTCCCAATATAGTTGTGTGTGGTTGAACGCTTAAATGTGGCCCACTCATATGAGCTATAATTGTATGTATGTATGCGTCTATATGTTAATTGTGCCTCCAGGCGAGTGTGTTATGATGTAGAGATACAGTTCATCAACGTGTGTTGCAGCTACCTTTTTTAAGGAGTGAATTCATACGCTTGATTTCTGTGTATCTCGTCATAGCTAGGCGCCCTGCCGTAGTTCGTCCGAAGGTTGTCTGTCCTTGGTAGTTCACAAATATTTCATATATATATATAAAATAAAAAATAATAATAAAAACAACACTAACATGCTATTTGTAGAAAACAAACATATTTAAAGTTTTCCTGATTTCTTTTTTAAATTATATATATTTTAGTTCCCAACCATGATATTGCCACCAGTGGACAGAGCGCGCCTTTTGAACTGTTGCAAATACAACGTTTGTGCCCTACCAGCTTTAACTTAATTTTGTATAGCAAATCCGTCCATTCAAACATCTAAATTTCCAGGAACTCTAAAATGTTATGAAAATTGGCACACTCTTACGTTTTTCTAAAAGAATTTATTCGGAACACACACTACTATATGAGATGATCTTATTTTATTTTTACCTCAGTCCAACTCTTAAATAACTAGAAATGTGTTCATGCACACGGAAGCCTTCACTGAAAATATAGTCAGCGGAAAACGAAGTCTTACTGAAAGGGAAGTAACTCGCGTAATACAAAGTAGATTTTGACGCAGACTCGATATGCACATTTTGACATCATAGGTGGCATCATGTAAAGTTTCGAAACAACCGGCTGGAAAGTGTGAAAGGAGATAGACACACAAACGTTTCGGGACGGACGGACGCTCGGACGGACGGACATGACTAACGCTATATACCCCATCACCTTTCGGTGAAGGTGGCATAAACATAGTTTTAAACTATTGAACAAATGTCGTCAATATACATATTAAAGAGACACATGGCAATCTTGTTTGTGTAAACTCGCGGCGTCCCTTATATTAGGTTTTCTACAAAACTTGCATTTTAAAAAGTTAACAAACTTTGTATTACTAAATGTTGATTATATTGCAACAATAATATATTTAAACCTATGGTAGAATAACAAAAACTCAGAATGCTATTTAATTAATATATAGAAGCAGGTTTACAGTCAAAATGATGCCTGATATATACATCGAGATGCTTGATACAACTTCAATTCTTGATACAACTTCAAAATTGCCGTGTGTCCCTTTTAAGTTGCAGTTTAATCAACTACCGCGCGCTATAAGATAAAGAATTATTCAGTATGTTTTGTACCAATGAGGAAGTCGCTTTGAAAAGGTCATTAAAACACATATACAAATTCGGCCATCCAACGACTTTTATTTTATTGTATATACTATGGTACTATGACGAGAGTTTAATAAGCAGTAAAACCCAACACTTCAATGACTTTAAATAGCATATGCTCATTTTATTATTTGTTTTTCGTTTCGGCAAAAAGTAAGTACTTGTGCACTTTGAATTGCAAACTATACAAAACATAGCTTTATTACCGCTGTCAGCTTTTACAAAGATCAAGGATCAAGACATTTTATTTCGTAATTTAGGCCACCGGCCCATCATAAGAAACAAGTTGAACAGCATAATAACATTATTGTACATTACATGGATGAAGAGATATGAATACAACATGTTTATAATAATTTCAGATTACAAAATTAATATAGAATGTATAAACAAATTATGTAGAAACTTTACGTTTTGTCTGTATCTAATATCTACTTAACATTCTTCCTGTAAACTCTATATTTATCTAATTCAAGAAATTGTTATCGATAATCAGTTGATATATATATAAATTTTGCAACGGATAAGATATCTTTTAGTATTTGTACATGACTTAAGTTAATAAAACATATTCAAAGATCTGTCAACCAGCCAATGTACTCTGAAAAATAGAATTCGATATTCCTCATATTCTCTACACTCCATTATAAAGTGAAATTCATCTTCAATTACTGATATATTTCTAGCATAAAATAAAGAATACAACCTCATATTTCTTTCTATATGTAAGTGTCTACCCTTTTCAATAGCTAAATTATGACAAGAACATCGAAATCTAGATAGAGAACTTCTTAGTATATATATATGATATTTCGATAGAGAGATATTGTTCAATGTTAAGCAATGATTTATAGTGTTTGTAATAATAAGCTTTACTTGATACATCAACCTTTCCATGCCATATTTGCATATACAAATATTTTACTGTTTGCTTAAACATAGTCAAAAACTAGGTTGGATTTCCTACCTCATGTGAAAGCCACTCATACCCAAAACCAAATTTGTACAAGAAACTTCTAATTTCGTTGGCCCACGTTTGCCTACCTGCCTCGTCCAAACGCTTTAGCATGTAATAACATTGTTTTGGGTACCTATAACTTTCCAACGAGATAAGCTTAAGCCAGTACTGGATATATCTTGGAATATGAGTTGTACATAATGGAATTCTACCGTACTCTCCCAAAAAATCAGCTGCTTGCAATGGTAAGTTACAATGCATGAATTTTACAAAATTTTATATGAACTCTTTCCAAATTCTCATAATACGATAACCCCATATCTTTTACCCATATAATTGGTTTGACCATACTATCAAATAATTTAATATATAATTGGATTGAAATCTTCCAAATTTACGTTGATATTGAAAAATACATGCCATTGCTTTAATTGCTTGTTTTGCTAAGTTTTCGTGTGTTTTTGACCTTGAAAATTTTGGAGTAATATACATACCAAGCTATTTATAAAATGAAACACATTCAAGTTGTTTACCACTGTAAAACCAACGCTCATTTGGTTTAATAATACCACCTCTTCGACAAAAACAATTACTCTGGGTTTCTTTAAGTTAATTTTCATGCTAGCAGATTTGCAAAATTTCTCAATAGCATTAATGTGATGTTGAAGTTTGATGACTGTGTCAGCAAAACCTGACACGTCATCAGCATATATTAGCGGTAAAATATCTCCAATTTCATCTGAAATAAATACACCTTGTCCACATTCTGAACGTAAAATAATCGGACTTGCAACACACCCCTGTCTTGTATCGACCGTACAATTGAAAAAGTCTGTAACGCCGTGTCGACCTTGACACATGATTTCAATTTTATTACATATTTTCAAGAACAGTTTTAAAATTTCCATCGATATTCTTTCGACGAAATGCATACCACAACTTTTGCTGTTGTACACTGTCAAATGCAGTCGTAAAGTCAACGAATATACAATAGAAACGCCCTTTTTTGTCGATAAATATGCAAAATAATATGTTCTAATGATAGATGTATCTGTCCTTTTTTTCCGATGTTTAATGTCAACTTATTTATTATGTTGTTTTATACGGGATATTTGCATTGATGCATTTTAACTTAGAGGAAATTAAAGATACTAATCCTTTTAATTTAATTACGCATCCAGCTTTTCAAAACTTTCGGCTTAATACCAAGTAAGAAATTACATCCAAACTAGAGTCAAATATATCAGAAACCATATAAGCGTGCTGTATGTATACATATTGTATATTAACGTTCCCTTTTCAAAATCTTGACATTTTCGCTTTAAGAAATTCTAAAGTCAACAATCTTGCTTTTTCTTTCATTATGTTTTCAAGTAAGCCATTTAAGGTGTTCTTGAATTCATTTGGTGCTCCTTCTTTGTGCATAAATGTATCTGTATAAGCCATTAGGTTTTCCACGGTGTCCATATACCTATACAGTAAATGATAGTTCCACGAAGCCATGTGGACCAACTTACTCCGATTTAGTCTCTCACTGAAATAGGAACACATCTTACAATAAAACCGTTCCGTTCTTTGTTGAAGTAATTCCTGATACAACCTTGCCAAGGACATTGCAAGAACCTTCCTAAAGTTTGTATATAACACCACCTTTGATTCTATTGATTCAATATTACACACACAGTCATTTATACTAAATCCGGTTGAATGAATCATTTTCAAGAACAGTTTTGACTGATCGATACTTCTTTTACATGAAGTATCGAAATGTGTTTGCTTGCTATTTTCTACTCTCTGGTTTCTGTAGGTAATTGTTTTTTCCAATGATTTTAAAAACGTTCGACAGCCAGTCCTGGTGATCGCGTTGTTTTGAAATACGTGTAACATCAGATAATGAAATGATTCGTCGACTTGGTCAAGATCACTTACGTTTAAGGCAAAATAATCATAAATATCCCGTAAAAGTTTAAAATTGGAGATTAAGACTAGACTCCATTTTAGTTCATATATTTGTTCACTCCAGGCATCCATCAGATTTAATTGTCTAACTGTGCTCGTTAAACATTTTAATGATTTATGTTGGTAACGACTGTGTATCACCATTTTACGTGGACGATCAAAAATGCACAAGATTTTTTTGTTATCATTCCGGTAGAAAAAAAATCTTGACATTATTTTAAACAAAAAATGCACTTCAGGAGTTGTGCTTGGCAGGTGCAGTTTTACATTATTAGACTCAATGTAAGTTGCAGTTTCATCATTATTGAATATCTTTGCGAGGTAAAGCGGTGTAAACTTATCGTTATTGGAACATGTTAACACTGCATTTCCACCGAAGTGTTTTACAGTCATTTTTAATGACAAAGTCATACCCTGAATTGCCATGAAATGCACGAGGGAAAAGTTCCTTGCATTTACGTTGCAAATGTGCCGCCAAGAAATATCCTTATGATATGCGTCAATTATTTGCGAAGTCACGTTATCGTAATTACTAGCTTGTTCTTGTTTCCACCACGCTTGGTAGTTGTTCCTGCTGTTATGAAACAGTTCAAACATTTGCTTGTGGTCATCCATGACATAATATGTTGTGACAAATTCATCGGATTTTGAGTAAGAAGCCGGCTTAATTGCCATAAATAATAAATCCGACATATCACGTGTACTGCGCATTCCTAAATCCAAGAAGTATTTGACGAGTGCATAGTTTCCACCCTGAACAGATCTGTCTAGAAGATTAAACCCATTTTTATCATTGCAACGTTGAAGTATTTCTTTTGGAATTAAAGTGAGGAATCCTTTGTAAAGGTTAAACAGAAGCTGCTCTGCAACATTTATACCATTTATGAAATTGTTTAGTTTGTTTAGGTGAAGAGAAACCAAATGCAAAAGAGAAGAATCTAACTCCTTATTGCATACCAATATCCGTTTTATTATTTGAACACGTCTTTCAAAAGTGTTCATCCTTTTCGGCAAGGATATCATTATGGGAAATAAATAGTGGAAAACATTTTCGAAACCCATTACGCCACTTGGGTCATGCTCAATCATTATTGGTAAGTACTTGGCAACCTCAACACTGGACTGTGGGGGATTGATTAACCTAAAGTAAACAGATACAAGAGGATATGATAATCGCCTTATCAATGTTTTTATGTTTCTATCCGTTAGTATGTGTTTCGTTTGCGATTGTTTCTTAAGAAATTGTAGAGTTAGAAACACAGAATATTCCTTAGGAGACATGGTGTTAAGCAGGATTCTGTAATTAATTTGATAGTTTCTTCGAAATATTGCATTTATTGAAAAACGCGCATTTTGTCTTTTACGTAACGTATCAACTGAATGCATCAATGGCGTTTTGCCAAATGCATCCTTTTCAAGCAGAAGTCGTTCAGAAGCTGATTTGTACCTTGAAAATAATAAAGATATCACTTGAAAGTATCCATTTGAAATCGCATAATGAAATATATTCCGGTTACTCATGTCACGAAAATATAGATCTGTATCACGCGCAATCAATGTTCTTAAAATATGTACAGAGTTAACCTGCACCTTCTTAGAATCAGCAGCATATGCTTCCTTTATTTCTCTTGAAACCAAATATAAGATAGAGTTTTCCTTTATTATTTCACCACCTTCCATTGCTATTTTATGTAAAAGATGTACGCCTTTGAAAGATCCGCATGTTGCAGCAGAGTTAATAGGAAGACTCCCATTATAGCACCTTAAGTTGTTGATGTGCGATCCAAACGTTTGCTTTAAATGTTGTAACATGTGTTCACTGCCGTAGCAGGCGGCATAATGTATTGGATAACATCCGGATACTGCTCTTTGATTCCAATCAACCTTAGTATTTAGACTTTCTAGCATCTCGACAAACCACACTCGATCGAATGTTGCAGCAATATGAGTTAACATAATCCCAGATTCGCAATGATAGAAATTAAGGTCTGATAACTCTTTTTCGCTCAACTGATCTATGTCGTATATAGCCGGTATAGATTCACATTTCTCTTGATCATCGTAGCCATTCGACTGGATGATAAACTGGACTATTTCGGTGTTATTATATTGAAGAGCCATGATAAGTGGTGGTCTCCCACCTCTGTCAGTGCAATGCAATGCATTCTTTCTCTTGGATATTAAAATCTTTGTAATGTCGACATGGTTCTTCCTGACCGCAGCATGCAGTGCTGTTTCGCATGTGATGTAATTCCAGTCGTCATACAAAACATAGTTTGTATCGTCATTAGTTCGTTCACCGGAAGATATAGTTTTGCGACCTTGGACTCTCGTAGAATTGATTGGTAACCAGTATAGACTATCGTCACATTTTCGGCACGTATCTGTGATTCCATTTGCAAGAATGTATTCCACTAATTCAACATTACCTACTTCAGAGACGTAATAAAGACACACCTGATCTACCATCCACTTGAATTTGTTTACAAATAGTTGCACTACTTGGGAGTGACCGAATTTGCATGCCAAATGGAATGGCAGCAAATTCAACCCGTTTAATCGTTCGAAGGGATAATTAAGTCGTCGGTCATTATTATCTATTATGTATTTAACGACATCCGCATGACCATTTTGAGCAGCAATATCGAGCAAACCATAACCCCAGTGCGTATGTTCTGTTGATATCTGAACTGCAAGCTCCATATTGATATATTTTGGGATATCTTTGACTCTAAATGCAACGTTTGATCCATGTTCTAGAAGGCAAGCCAACGTTTTTGAATGTCCAAGGGAGGCAGCTATGTAACTTGCCGTTAAATTGCGTTTGTCCAATTTGTCCGTATCTAGAAAATGCATATGCAATAAATCGCATGCCGAAAAGTCATCCGCTTTCATTGCTAGTCTGTGTAGAACATACTCGGACTGATATGCTTCCATTTTGCTTATTGTCTCGTTCGTCAGCTCAGTAAACCGTCGTACTAATTGTTCAGAATCAAATGCATTTGCAATATGTATAGCAATGTCGACTATATTCACGGAATATTTTCCCGATTTTAATCTATATAAAAGATATTCTGCGTGTTTAAAATGCCCACTTCCAATGTTTGTCTTGTAATATGAATTATTTGCACTTTCCAGCCAAAGCCTTAACGAGATATGCAATATGTACATTTCCCTTTTTATTTTCTTAACAAAATGAGAAAGCTTTTGGAGAGTTTTTGAAAAGTTTTCGTTTCCGATTTGAGATGTGTTTAATGCAATATTCCTAAGATCTACCTCCGTTATTGGTTGCAACGATGCACACAATATCTCTAAAATAGTTCTTGCGTGAGAAAAATCACCAACAAAATATCGTTCAAATTGCAGTTGATAGGCTCTATTCTGAGAAAGGGGGATATTTGTTAAATCTGTAATTGGCATATTAGCTTCAAATACGCTAGTAATTAGTTGAAAATTCCAGACCGTATTATATATCAAGCTTGCCTTAGTTGAATATTCCATACGGGATTTTAAATAGGTGTCTATGTCCATTTTATTATTGTCATCATTGCTGTCAAGGTATATAGTGGTAAAATCCCCACTAAGTTGGTTATGTTGGGGGGAAATTCTTGATGTAGCTAATACTTTTATCCATTTAGGGAACATATGTAATCTATGTTTCAGTAGTTGTAGAAGTTTGTTCTCGCCATTAACACTGTCCTCACATTCGTCCAGCGCATCTAACAGTATCAGCAGTGGTTTGTCGTCAGAATACTTTATTCGCTGTAATGGAAATATCAAACATTGATCGATGCAACCATAAGGGTCTCCTTCACAATCGTTATTTTTAAAATAAGAATTGCATATTTCTTCCTTATCTATAATTAACCCAAATTCCGGTAATTTGTTTGAAATCATAGAAACTGCTCTACGAATAAAGGTATCGACCCGTTTAGTTTTCAAAACATCATAGCGACAAAGGTGATATGAAGCTAGGTGCTTTCGTATGCCATAACCTGTTTCATTGTTTGTTGCACATATCAAGTGTGCAATAATAGCAGATTTCCCATAACCCATCTCTGCAAGTAACATAATGCCATGGTCAACTCCATCCATAGTTGAGAAGTTCATTTCTAGTGTAGACAAAAGCCATTGTCGTCCAGTGAAATGCTTGTGGTGTGAGAGGTAGCCAAATAGAGTTATGTCCCCTTTAAACATATGATGAGGTTTCTCAGAAAGGCACCCTGAAAAAACAACAACACGAACTTCGTTAGCAATAATATTTACATAAACAAATGCAAATCAAACAACGCGTTGTATTTGTGTTGTATTTGTATTGCTTAAACTTTTTTTTATAGTAACATGATGGGATAAGTCAAGATGCAATGGGGTTATGGGTCACCTTTTTTAGTTTCGGAGCGTAACTCAGACGTTTTGTTTTTACTTAAACTCGGTATATACAATCAATAGCTTCCACGGACACATTATAGTAAAAAAAAATGCGTTTCTATAGAAAGAAAAAAGACGCCTTGTAAACATTTTCTTTTCCAGCATACTGTAGTGGAGTGATGATGCATGTTGATTTAATTAAATTCTTATTTTAATTTGTGTTGACTTGCATACAATTTACTGTTACCATTTTCGTTTCCATAGCATCTCCTAAATACCGAGGTATAGCTCACACTATGAAACATGCCTCATATCAAACTGTGGTCTAAGGATGTTTTTCGAAAATTATTTGTTTAAAAAACAGGCGTTGAAACAGAATATCTTTCGCAGTGTCTATATTTGTTCTATTTGTATTAGTAATCACTGCAACGTTACCGTGTGATACGATATTACACCTAGGCAATGCTGATTTTGCACGTTGATAAGATACCTCTTTCAAATGTAAGCAAACGGAAACGCACCTATATCTAGTGCCAAAATAAGAACGACAGCAAATGTGCCCCGCACCCCCGCCCCACCATCCCCCACCAAACGCCCGATCTACATAGTGTTCCAAATTTATACGGAAAAAATGGTAGCCAAAAAATAAATACTTGTTTCACCTACTCATTTTAACGTTAACGGATGGTCAGAAACCTTCCAGAAGTATCCAGAGAAGGTAATGTTCAAGCGTCATAACATTTGATCATTTTGAAATTAAGGGAACAAGGAACGAGTTCAATCCAGTACCCTAACAAAAACACAATAACAATAAAAAGCAAAAACAAAAGTCGCACGAAAAGAATGTAAAAGTAGATCTCTTTACAATATTTTTGATCTGTAGGGGCGAAATCAATCGTGAAGCTCGGCCAATCCCGTCATTCTTCGGGATCCCGCCTCGTGTGTATCACGACGCTGCATTTATTGACTTTTACTGCGCTTATCGTGGCGGTATGCGAGAGGCCTCGATGTACGACACACCCATCTACATTGCAAACAGACATTATATATCCTTGTTTTACTGATTTTAGTTTACATATTTTGCATTGCCAGAAAGCCAAATAAATAACCTTTCTAATGGTGTAATTTTAATCCAAATAACGGTTAAATAAATAGGCAAAATCTCGAGTTGAAACGATAATGTATCGCATTTTGTTTTTTTAACGCGTTTACGCGCATCACTATGTGTTTATTGTTTTGGTCATCAAACATTTATTGTTTAATACATATTTAAATAAGATGCATGGTTAGAACGCCAAATAAATAACCTTTCTAATGGTTTAATGATTTCATTGACATGCCTAGTATTTTTCGGGATACTCATGTAGTTGATTCTATCCCAAAATATTTCAAAAATTCCGAAAGTCCTGTAATTTGTTATAAGTATAAAAAGCCTATTAGAAATATTATTTTCAACTACAACAAAATAGTTTCTGACCTTGATATAGTACATAATACTCCTAAGGAACGTGAATGCAACACATCAACATTTTGCTATGCTCCAGCAGGTCATGTCATCACTGGTAATTTTGATATTGTTGATAAACGTATTCGGCATTTGTTTTCGAAAGGTCCTAAATATAGATTACCTTCAACTATTGATTTTAATGCCTGTCGTGCCCAGATCGCCCACTCCATTGAAAATTTTAGTATAAAATGGTGTCGTAGAGAACATGCGGACCCAAACTCGCTTTCTACTTGGAAAAAGTCTATTCTTAAAATTATAGATACACGTATTAACTTTTATAATGCTAACCCCTCTTTTCTACCTCCGAGACCTAGGTCTTCCTTTCGTAATCTAAAATCGGGAATTCAGGAATTTCATAATAAATTTGTTGTAGTTCCTGCAGATAAAGCAGTTTTATCTCTGGAACTCGGCAGCACCAATTCGTATACTCCAGCTAATTCTACTGAGGATGATGTTGTTTCCGCACATATCACTCGGTGCACTACTTTCAAAGCTGGTGTAAACGATACGCAAAATAAACTGCCTACCATGTACTGGATTCCTTAATTACATAAAAATCCGTATAAGGCTCGCTTTATTTCTAATTCTAGTGCCTGCACCACAACAAACATCTCCAACCTTTTACTTCTTGTCTTACTGCCGTTAAAGATCACGTTAAACTATATTGTGATAAAACATATGAAAACTTAGGGATTAATTTATTTTGGTCTATAAAAAATTCAGGAGACGTTCTTGATAAAATTTTAATAAAGGTCAAGTTTCATCAATAAGTACTTATGATTTCTCTACACTATATACAACCTTACCACATCATCTTATTAAAGACAAGCTAATTTATCTTATTCAAAAAACATTCGCTAGAGAAAATACTACATTTTTGGCATGTAATAATATTAAAGCGTTTTTCACTAACGGCAGTTTAGACAATTATACTATGTGGAAATGCTATGAAGTTTGTGAAGCACTCATCTTCCTATTAGATAATACTTTCGTCAGGTATGGTACCACCGTTGGGTAGGAACTGTGCACCACTTGTCGCAGATTTGTTTTTATTTTGCTATGAAAGGGATTTCATGTTGAGTCTTTCACCAGATACCCAGGCAGATGTTATTGAAGCTTTTAATACACCTCTCGGTATCTGGATGACATACTGAACATTGACAACTCTTTCTTTCCAACTATGGTTCATAATATTTATCCTAAAGAACTTCAGCTTAATAAAGCTAATGTATCTGATAATAACGCTTCTTTTCTTGATTTAGATCTCTCGATTGAAAATGGTGAAATAGTTAGCAAAATCTATGACAAGAGAGATGATTTTAATTTTGACATTGTTAATTACCCCCACTTGGATGGTGATGTTCCCCGAGCAACTTCTTATGGGGTGTATGTGTCTCAACGTTTTCGTTTTTCAAGAGCTTGTACTCGTGTTGAGGACTTTAATATTCGTAATCTTTGTATAACTAAAAAGCTACTCAATCAGGGTTACCGTTACCATAAACTTCGTAAAGCCTTTGCAAAATTTTATTATCGTAACCCTGATCTTCTTTCCAAATATAAAAGCAATTTAAGGACTCTTCTGCTACAAGGACTATCACAACCTGACTTCTATGGTGATGTGATTTATAAACTTCGTAAGATTCATGGTCATGATCACTTTCATACTATCTTTGTTAAACTTGTTAAAAAGTTTATCAAAAGATGTTATGACCCTATCATTTTGCAACGTACTGCATGCTTGGTGGTGGACCCTTTTACAGTTCGCCACTATGCTTTCCTCTTTAATTGTACGATGACCGGACAGGCTGTGGACCCTATGATGACGTCTACCTAAAGCCCATTGGGACGGTGGCGTTTGCTGTTTGTCTATAATCCTTCCTGTCGTGCCCTTAATGGTTTATTCTCTTGTTGCCCTGGCTTCTGCCAAGACATTGAGTACCTTCATTGTGGCTTTCTATGCTATTGTGTTTTTTTTATTATATTTACACGAGCATATTTGTGTTTTACTTATATTGCCTATTGATGCTGCCTTGTTGGTTAGAGATTAAATCATGGCGGGGATTTCTTTATTTACACTGTCCTGTTTTAATGGGTTGACAGTAGGGTAAGTGTGAGGTTTGGTGCACCCTAGAACCGGTTTAAACCCCCAGTGGCCTATTTTGCCACCGACCGTTCAAAGGCGGTA
The DNA here is from genome assembly GCA_037043455.1 of Cyrtodaria siliqua. Lineage (NCBI taxonomy): Eukaryota > Metazoa > Mollusca > Bivalvia > Adapedonta > Hiatellidae > Cyrtodaria > Cyrtodaria siliqua. The sequence goes on along the minus strand of JAWPHD010006919.1, from coordinate 115,569 downwards.
GCCCTATTGTCAACCCTTTTGTGTTTGTGATGTCGTTTGTATTTTTTAAATTACTTTTGCCTTCTTGTTTGTCTGTTTGCGTGTTTGTTTTTGTGTTTTATGGTTGACTGTCGTCCGTGAATGCTGCTTTCCCTGTCCAATATTTTTATCCTTCCTTAATTGTATTCCAAATAACGTTAAATAAATAGGCAAAATCTCGATTTGGAAATGAAATACAACGCATTTGTTCTTTTCTAAAAGCATTTACTCGCATCACCACGTGTTTATTGTTTTGGTCATCAAACATATACATGTATTGTTTAATGCATATTTACATAAGATGCATGATTAGAAAGCCAAATAGATAACCTTTCTATTGATTGATGTTATTTCGAACAATTTCTTCAAAGGTTAAATGAACGAGGAGAAACAAAATAAAAGCGTTGCCGCAATTATCAAGCGGTTCATTTTTTTCAGTCTAGATAGTGTTTGTGAGGATAACAATACAGTACATTTAAATGATTTATTAAGTGACAAAATTAAATTGTCTTTTTAACTTTTCTATAGAACAACTGGTAAAACCTCGACTGCATTGTGTGAACAATTAAGAATCGTGTGATTAATGTATTCTATTCAGTGGCATAACAATCGATTGAGTAATTAACAAACACGCATGTATCAATAACAAAAACAAATAACACCGGCAAACGTGGTAATGATAATTCGAACAACACATTATTAGAGTTTGTTTGTTTTCTTCTCGGTATTAAGGTAGGCTGAGTTAGTCTCTTAATCAGTTAAAATTGTTGACAAAATCGAAATGCAAAGATTGTAAAATGCTCTCATTCCCAAGTTAGTTGCTGTCAAACGTAATTGTAAGTACCCTTTTCACGATTTTTGTGTTTTTTAGGGTTTTTAGCAAATTTTAATTGCTTTTTTTTAGTGTTTTGTTCTCAAACCAAGAATTGAAAAAATATGACCTATGTTCGAGCTTAAACACTACCCTAAATACAATTTCAATATGTATGTTATTACTTGCAATCATCAACAGGTAGTGTGTAAGTGAGAAAAAAAAGCTTACCCTTCCATAAAAGAGATTTTTCTTTTTCAAAATGGCCAAGTTAATTTTCTTTTGTTAAAATCAAAATCATTACCCACTTAAAAACTACCGTAAACACAATTTCAGTATGTATGTTATTACTTGCAATCATCAACAGGTACGGTTTAATTGAGAAAAAAGTTCATCCTCCCATAAAATATACATGCTAATCCAGGAGAAAAAAAACACGTTCAAAATGGCCAAGTTAAAAAAAAAAATTTTTTGGTTGAAATCTATAGTCATAACCCACTTAAAAACTACACCAAACACAAAGTGCATGTTTTGTATGATAAACAAACAGAACAGAACAGAACATATATTTTATTTAACTTGTACATACGTACATCGTTATATATACATACATACATTTTCATGCATAATAAGTCGAGTAATTTAGACAAAAGTACAATTGCTATGAGCAACATTAATATTAAATAACTGATATATGAGAATGAAAATACAAAAGAGCTAAACATTGTTTAATTAATCAAGATTGTATTCCTTACAGCTAAAGCTGTACTAATGTATTTAGCTAACTTAATAACAATATTCTTATCCTGTGTCTGCATTAATTCTAAGAATTTAAACATACTAGGTCTATTATAATAATATTTTTTAATATAAATTGTCCGGATTCTTGTGTTACAAGGACAAATCAAAATAAAATGGTATTCATCTTCCAAATCAATACTGTGGCAGCATTGACAATATCTTTCATTTCTAGATATTCTATTACGAGAGTATCTACCGGTCTGTATTCTTAACGAATGTTCTGATATTCTGAATTTTGTCAAATATGGTCTGAGATTACATATCAAGGTATGATTCATAATTAAAACTCAATTTACAATTATTATATAATTCAAGTACATCACTCGATTCCTTATCTACAAACCATCGTTGTATAAAACAATCAACAACTCTTTGTCTAAACGTATTTATAAAGTATTTAGCATTAACAGAATTTGGGTCATTCCAAACATGTGTAAAACCATATTCGTTTAACATATTTTTTACATTCGATGCCCAATTTTTATAACCATTTTCACAATCTTTTAATGTCGATGTGTAAATCGATGTGTAAATGCTTTTAAGTATTATGTTATCTGTTTTCAATAATTTAAACCAGTATTTAAGTATTCTTACATAACGCGTTATAAATAAAGGATATCTTCCTAATTCACCATATACTCCTGATGTACTAGAACTATTTCTTACTTTTAAAATTTGTTTACAAAATTTTAAATTTTAAATGTATTCTTTCGATTTGCTTTGATTTCGTATATCCCCAAATTTGAGAAGAATAATTTAAAATAGACCCCACAAATGAATCAAATAGTTGACATAATACTTTTGGTTTCAACCTTATTTTTCTACAGTTTACTAAGAGAACATTTAATGCTTTCAAAGGTTTTCCAATAAGTTGTTCTTGGTTCAAAAAAATTCCAGTATAATTAAAAACTGTACCTAAATAGTTGAAATCATTTACTACCTCTATATTCTCTCCATTATAATGCCAAGATTCATTGTTTAATAAACCACCTCTTTTTCTAAAAACCATAATCTTTGTTTTAACAGTATTCACCTCTAATCCCCATTTGTTACAATAGTCATAAAGTAAATTAATATTTTTTTGTAATTCTTCAGGTGATTTCCCCATGATAACCATATCGTCCGCAAATAATAGTAATATAAGTACAATATCCTCAATTTCTAAACCAGTATTAATATCATTTTGTAAATACAGTTCTAGGTCCTCAATAAAAAGAGAAAACAATATCGGCGAGTTTATCTCCCCTTGCCTTAACCCAATCGCATATTCGATTTTTTTTTTATAATTTTCACATTGTCTTACACATGATTTTACTTTTTCATACATATCTTTTTTATTCTTATTAATTTACTCTGTATCCCCATTTTGTAAAGTTTCAACCACAATGCGTTTCTATAAATTGTATCAAAACATTTCTTCAGATCAACAAACACACAATATAGTCTTTTCTTATCATTCAGATATTTTTGAACAGTATTTAGTAAGACAAACAAACAAAGATCGACAAATATATAAAAATCGTGAAAGGCGTATAAAACAAACAAAAAAAGACTGCACGAACATCGGTCATCTTTTTTTTTCATCGCAATTTCACGCTTCCTGGTTTGAGGACAAAACACTAAAAAAAGCAATTAAAAACTTGCCAAAACACGAACACCCACGCAAATCGTGGAAAGGATACTTACAATTACGTTTTGCAGCAACTAACCATGTTGTTGGTAATGTCTTCAACCATAAAACGCGATAAATCATGGAGCGAAATCACATTCTACATTCTAAAACATGGCGGCTAAAGTGAACGTTAATGACCGAAGTGTTCCGAATGAGTGGACGACAAGTATTTGGAACACTTCTGTTCGAGACCTTACCTTTCAATTATAATTATCACCCCAGGTCATAGGGAATGACGCTTACAGTACATGTAGTATATATAATCTGTTGTCGCATGTTCATATGCTTAGTCAAATAACCATTCTGAAATAAACAAATGCTTATGTCAAATCAATATACTACTAATATTTTGTCGTTTTCAAATAACAGATCATCAAACATACCTTCAGAAGGCACTGTACTAGTGCTATCGTATTGTCCGAGAGGTAAATTCCTTCCTTCCCAAAACAGTGTCCAAGCAATACCGAACATAGCAACGAAAATACTTGCAACTACCATAAGTCGTTGTTTTGTAAAGTGCTTTCTTTTTTTAACTGCTTTCATATCGTTTTCTTTTTTTGCTGCTTTCAAATCTTTTTCTTTCTTTTCTGCTTTCATATATTTCTCAATTTTCTTCATTTTTTTGTTCATGTTTTTGTTTTCATCCATAATGGATTTGAAAGCTGTAAGAACATCATCTTCAGATTGATACAGCACATTTTGCTCAAGTTCGTTTATTGTTTTTAGAACATCTGCATGGTTAGCAATCGTCCGCTGAATATCTTGTTGGTTCAGTATATTTCTTATATTTTGAAACACTGCGATCTTGTTTGCTTGTTTTATTGACATAGAAGCATTGTGTGCTAATGCATTTCGGTCGTTTTTTAATTGATTAGACATTTGTACAATATGTCGTGGAAATTCAGCGCACATTTTCCAAATATTTAAATTTGTTGAAATATCTTTTAAATCGATATTTGTCATGGTCCAGTTTCCCGGAAGAAACATTTCGGCGATGTTTTTGTAATGCAATGGCCATTCCCAAGATTTCATCTTCTTCCATTTGGTTTTGTGTGGAACAGCAATGAACTTGATTAATTCATGTCGCCATCCATCGCATGTCGGACACCACCTTAAAGTCAACATATAATACCTTGAAAAAGAGGCCCAAGCGGGTCTGTATTACTGTACATGCTACTTAAGCAATAGAAGTATTCATAATGCATAAGTGTAATTTGCATATAAAAATAGTTTTCAACTTGAAAAATCACCAAAAAATGTGGGGTCACAAGACATGTGAGAAAGATCTTGTCTGTTTACTAGACAGGTCAATGGTACAGCTGTTTTCATTGATAGTTGCTCACAAAGTGTATGCATATATTCGAAATTTGGAAAATCTTCGTTAATAATCCAGTAAAACCTATCAATACACTTCTTATACATACACCACCAAAATTAAATAGAAATGCTTTCCATTGCTTATAATGCCCATTTCCATCAAAAAAGGAGGGATTTCAGTAGTCTAACGGGTTTTTCCAGACCAGGTCATTGAGTGCATTTCCTTCTTTATCTATATAAAGCCGCAATTTTGGAATGAGGGAAAAATTGAAATTAGTCGGGCGTGACTTTATAGATAAGGCGCAGTGCATCAAGGTAATTAAAATTGACTGATTCAACTTCTAACTTTGTGTATGTAATCGACACTGTTTAGAACATCTACGGGCTACTGAACAAGAATGTAAATACACCTTTGTGTACTGAAAAGCAGACACGGTTCACAGTTTCTTAACCTGTTTTAGGAATATGTTTAACTGTACATTTTGGTTTCTCATATGTTGGAACAGTTTATGATACAGTACTAGCATTTCGACCGCATGAAGATACGCTTTATAGAGCACATTCTCACTGGTACACTGCACATATTCTTTTCAGTAAAAAAAAGTAAAACATAACTGATTTTTATCGTTATTAATTTATTAACAAACATATTATGGTTATAAGATAATGTTAATAAATATTAGGTATAAACAAGATATACCTGGAGACGAAATTACATCCCATAAGGATTAGAATAGTAATCATCACCGAGTATTCTCTTATCAAACACAATTTTGTAGTCATTGGTTTCTCGTTTGGTAATTAAGTGTCCAGTTGTGCTATTTCTAGTGATTTTGTTATTATCTACAACAGTTATTGAGTTCACATTATTTCTACCCGTCACCATGTCACGAATCGGTTCAAAATTAATGTTCAACGTGTTTTGAAAATTAAGCGTTATATCCCTCACTTTACATACAGACATGTGACCCTTTTTATTGGGTTTTGCTAATGTATACCCATAATTCTTAGGACCACCTGTCACACATTTTGCTATTGTATTGTCTGGAACTTCATCCGTCAAATCCCCAAGATAGTCGCCAAGAGGTGGCTCCCTTTCTCCTGGACGTGATGTGAACACAACAGAAACTGTATCACAATAAAGCACACGTCCTCCAAGAGGAAGAAGGTATATAATTATAACCGTTTTGCATTTGATATGCACTTGTATATATGTTAAAACAACTATGTATAGATGGATTTTCTTAAAAGACCCGTGTTAACAATTAATAGTTTTTGTACTTTTTTGGGCATTTTTTCGTGCACGGGCGCGCACCTGAGTAGAACCACCGACGTTCCGCAAGCAAGGTGGATAGCTTGATACTCACATACTAAACAGTCCTGTCCCCATGGGGAATCGAACCCACAGCGGTGACGGACATGTGATTTCAAGTCTGAGACCACTCGACCACGGACGACCCCAAGTTTATGTGAAGCATCATTATATGTTTGTTTGAATGGTGCACCTGAGTTCATAAATGCCCCCACAATGGGGCTTATCAGTTTCATTTAAATCTTAAAAAATCTTCAGCAAAAATACAAGATATAGAGCTGTGATATTTTGCATGTAATATCGTCTTATGGTCCTCTAACTATTTTGTTCTAATGGTGACCATGAGGTCAAATTTGGACCCGCCCCAGCGGTCACATATTAAACATAGACTTATGTTTGTCTTTTTGCGTGTTTGTTTCTGTGTTTTGTGGTTGACTGTCCTCCTTGAATGCTACTTTCCCTGTCCGATCTTTTTATATTTCTTTATATAGGGAAAATTCTTCTCTGAAACTACAATAGCCAGAGGTTTAATATTTTGCATTTACCTTAAGGTTATGGTCATTTACCAAGTTTGTTCAAATAGTGACTCTGTGGTCAGATTTGAACATTTCCTGTTCTGCTTCCTTTTAGTGTATTTATATTCATTTCAGTAAATAAATAAAAAAAAAAATGTTTTCAAACCTGTATTTCATGTACGTTGTTTATCGAACAAGTCTTACAATGGTCTCCAAATTTGTGGTACAACTATTGAATTTATCCACCTTGTCAAAATATGTTTTCTGTAGTCAAATGTTACCTTTATCAAATCGTGTTGAATGTTTTCGTTCCAGTGGCATATTGCCAAATTACTGCTCAGAGCATAATGTCGATCACCAAATGCACCAATACGTTTTGTCATGAAAGATGTTCAATGTATTATTGAATGATTCTACAAGGCCAGAATCCATATGGTGGACATAATTTTCAGGATGCTTATACACATCAACAGCTTTTATTGAGGACAAAAGTAATTGTTCGGCAACTGAAGTTGTAATGAGTTGTCTGCTCGGTTTATAGTTTTTATCTTTTAAGCAATGAGATTCTTGTCGACACTTACTATGGTCATTTTTGTAATGGTTAGCACAGTTTTCTAAACTAGATCTTAAAATAGACGCATTTCCTTCGCAATTACGCATTGCATATTGAATATATGTTTTAACTGGCTGTACCTTATCCGAGAGCTGAACAGACCAAGTTTTACCCTCCCTGCATTTAGCTCCAGTTGAAATTGTTTTCAACTGTTTTACAACGGAAACTGAAGCGTGTCATTTTGATTTACAGTGGTTTTGTGTTCCTCTCTGATATATTTATTTATACTTGCATTGCGATCGTGAACATGACGACGTACTTTTATTTTATTTTTATCGAAGTTATTATATATTCTCTTTGTGCCAATTAGTTTATGTCGCTGAGCACAAGGATCATCATCACGCCTCACAACCTCATGATCAATCACTGTATGGGTCTTGTAGCCAATGCATACCACGTCAGTATATTTTGAGTTTTTCCTTGTAGCATGCCTAGCATCCGTTATTATATCTACAGTGTCTGCATCTTCACTAGTCAAAAGCTCCTGTGAAAGACCTATTGTACATGAAGATATCCTTTCCGATGCAATATGTTCACTACATTCGCTTACATAGTCTGTTTCCATTCTGTGAGGCAAATGTCCTATGCCAATAGCATCTACAAAACATTTCATTTGAGATGGTAGCATTCCACTAGTAATATAACCATGGAATAAACGAAGAGTCACAATATTTTGTCCATTTGGCAAGTCCAGCGATGCCTTCCATACAGTGTCAAAAAGACATTGTTGGCATTTTACGCTATATTGTACACCATACCCATCCTTTTCCCTGGCTATTCGTGATACCGGGAACTTGCATTTTAAATTATGATGCGTAACAATATTTGTTATATTTCTGAGTGCAGTGTATGTTGTAATGATCAACTCTTCATCTGCCTCAGCTTGTTTACAGTCTTGATTAATATGTATATCCACATTGTTTCTTAAACTCTCCAGATATTTCAAAACAGAAACATTCAAGATACTAAGAAAATTTGATTACTGTCCGTTAACTTTTAAGTTTGCTCGAATAGCTTCCATATTTGCCTTTAACTGATTAAAATCATCTTTACTTCCATATAGATCTAAATGTAGTTTACATTTTTTCTTATCTACATTTTCTGCCATGTCGCAACCTATTTGCACAAAACTGAGACTAAAAATGACGCTTCCTGGCCTAATTTTTACCAATGAATAATCTCTATACCACAGCTCTTCGTTTTAGCATGAAAAACTCATGCAGCCAGACAGCTTAGCATGATAAACATATGCTTACAACGTGTATGACTGAAGAAAACTGTATGCACATTTTGATGAACTGGTTGTTTTCAAAAGTGCATATTTAAGATGGCCACATGCCGAATTACCTTAGATGTGACAGATGAACAGAAAGAAGGAATTCTGGCCTTTATTAACTATAATAATTGGAATATTAATGTTATAGAAGAAACCAAGACTGCTACTCCTACAGGTATGTACACATATCAGATGAAAGTTAAAACAAAAAAAGGGTTTAATATATAGATCTACTTACAACCTTGAAACATGCAGCACAAATTGTGTGAAAATTATGTACAACAACAATGACGTCAATAATGTCGACAACGTCAACGGTTGCATGATGTCATTTTCAGTGAAAGTATTAAAAACTTATATTTTCATTGTTTATATTTTCACAGCGAAAATATAAACAATGAAAATATGAGGTTTTATTTTTTTATTATAAAATCCACTATTTCATTGGAATGTAAATAATAAATATATTTATGTTATGTAGATTATGAGCAGAGTTTTAAAGCGAGTTATCATATTTTGAAAAAATGATATGAAGGTGATAGCGTTTAGTGTGTAAATGGTGAGTGAATTTTAATTGAAACAGTACTTCATATTTCTATTGTCGGATGACATTGAGGATAACTCTGTTGAAGACCATTAACCAATGCAACGACTTTAAGCAGGTGCGGTAGAATGCCCGTATTGTTTTTGTGCACCATGCATTATCAGTGAGACTTACAGGCAACTTTGTTGGCCAGACAGTAACAAGTAGTCACACGCCGCTAATACGTGCAGCAGGAAACCAATATACCAGCGATTTTGGGCGATGTTATACAACTGTGGGGCATGGAACGACCCAAGATATATTATGAAGAAAAATACTGCCAGAAATGGGGACAACACCTGGCATCGCAGAGAAATCATGCCAAAGTGTGTTGTTGAACAGTGTAGACAGTGGTTATCAAATCCGTATGGACAACCTCATATGGGCCATAGGTGAAACTAATATTAATATATGGTGCAGTAAAATTATCACTTCTAGTTCTTGTGTTGTTGTTTGTTTTCTGATATTAATAATAACAACAAGAGAATCGGTAGAACCGATGGATACATCCCGAAAATTACACAGAAAAAAGTAATGTTTAGTGTGAGTGCTTCCTTATTCAAAATGAATCAGTACGGAACTCTATTATGCTCCGGATAAGATTTTTTAAAAAAGGGAGATAATTAAAAAAGAAGTGAAGCTAGAGTTATGGTTCCTATGAATTGCACTCCCTCTCATTGTCCTAATAATTCACACGAACTTTAATCAAGCATATTTTCTGAGTTATGCTCCGGACAAAAAGTGTGACGCACGGACACACACACGGACGGACAGAAAAAGCGGCGACTATATGCTCCCCTATAATAAACAATCTAGTGTTTTTAGTTACAATATATTTTATATCAAAAACTAAGGTAATAGTAAATGAAAAGAAAAATACTGTGATGGAGCCTCAATATAATGTCTTTGTGGTAATCAGTCAGCGAGAAGTAAGCAGTTAAAAAGCATGCTATACATGATTTTCCAACGACTAAATTCAGTGGGAAATGTGTCTTTAAGTCGGGCTTGGGCGGTGGTGTATGCTGCTATAACAACATTGGTTTTTGAGGAAGCTTCAACAAAACTGTCTTTATACACCCAATTTAACTGCACTGCCTCATCATTTACAAAAAGTACGTTTTTAACATCGTGTTGGTCACCGTCAACATGTCAAAGAATTCAGACAGATCTGAGATATACGTTGTTTGAGCTAAATTAGTGCGCTGGCCAAATATCCCCCAGAATGAGTTGAGCATCAACTTTGCCAAAGCCCGTAACCCGGAATTTTTCTTGATCTTGTTGTAATCCTATAAAATACCTTCTTTTTTGTAGTATTGCTTAATGTATAACTGTTTATCGTTTTCAGTTTTACACCAGTCAGGCCAACCACTAGCTTCTTGTTTTACCTTAAGAAAGGTATTGACGAACTTAGTAAATATACCGCCAAATTTTCTTTCAGTATCATATTGTGAAATTTCACTGAAATGCCAATCTTCATACATTTTCTGTACCTTATATCCCTGTGATATAGCCATTTTCACCTCATCAGTTACCCAAGTTCCTACAAGTGCCCGGTCACTGTCATTGTGTTTACATGTAGTTTGTTGAAAGCATTCGCCGCATGTTCGACATAAACTAAACAGGAGTTTACCATTGCATTTTGAAGGTAACACTGGAATATAACACCCCCTTGGCGGTAAGAGTTTGCATTTAATAAGACCCTCATAATTTTCAATACTCTCGAAATGTTTAGTGATTATACTTGGATTACCAAGAGGTATTTTGCCTGTTTTGTTCACGTACGGATAGAGGGAAGTAACATCATAGTATTTGATTTGCTTTGATTCTGACGCTTCTTCGTACAACTTGAAACTTTCAGTTCTGCCCCCATAAAATGCATCACGGGGTTCGAGTGGAGAAACAAATTCCAAGCTCTGAATGTATTTTCTCATTTATTTTATTATTTGCCAATTCACGCTGGAAATCACATTCCCATATTGAAATGCAGGTATACCCTCGTGCCTCTATGTAATTATGTTTCTCAATAGTTTGTGAGTATAACTCACCCATAGACATTTCGCGCACTGGATTGATTGTAGTTTGTGAGTAACATTTAGGGCAACCATGCCAAAAAATCACCATTGAACTGGAGAACAATTTTTTCTCCATTATCTCTCTCATAATAACCGTCACATCTATATGGCCAAATTTCTTTTTCGCCTAAGTTTCGAACATGTTGAATATAAATGTTCTTTTCAAGTGCCAGATATGACAGCCACTGGTATGCCATGGCAGACTGTTTTTCTTCCGGACGATAGCCGTGTGGCGGTATATTGCCAATGCTTTCATGTTCTAAAAAGTTTGTTCTAAAGACAATATTGCATGCAGAAGCTATTGTAATACACTTTTCAAATGGATCTATTCCGGTCTTGTTACCATGTTTTGTTAGGTCCATGAACAACTCTCTAAATTTTAAACAACATTTTCGTAAAATATCAACATCAGACTGGCAATAACGCTCAAGCTCTTCTTGAAAATTGAAAGAATCCTGTCTGTGGTTCTCACACCAAGTTAAACATTTCTTCCTGGTATCTGGTTTCATGCCATTAGGTGTATAATATTTCATGTCGGGGAGATTGGGCAGCAATACTGTTTGATTTTCTTTTCTATTAAAAATATGAGGAAAGTACCCCTTCGCTAATTCGTTTTCACCGAATGACTCAGGCATATCGGCTAGAGACATTGAAATGAAATTTATGGAATCTATCATTCGAATGTTGCAAACGGGTATTTTAATGGACATGTATTTAGATCCTGTGGTGATCACTTCCGGGAGAATAGCATTGTCATGCAAGTACCGCATAATAGGATAGCAATCATATCCTTTGAAATTATGACATAAAACGGTAGCCCCAATGTTTTCCTCTGAAAACAACCACTGACAAAACTCTTCCGTGGTTGGTTAGAGTTTGATCATGGTGGGGATTTCTTTATCTACACTGTCCTGTTTTAATGGGTTGACAGTAGGGTAAGTGTGAGGTTTGGTGCACCCTAGAACCGGTTTAAACCCCCTAGTGGCCTTTGTACCCCTTTTCACACTGTAATAGATCGTCTTGAGTACACTCGAAATCAAAAAATATGTATTTGATGTTGTTTTTGCGTTTCAATGAATGTCCCTCTTCTTTTTCTTTTTCCACGTCAACAGGTTGCATAAAACATAAATGATCATCTTCAAAGAAGTCTTTACACGTTTTGCAAAAGTTTTCTCCGCATTTATGTGGCTTCTTGTGAATCCTTGCATTAATCTACTGACCACAGTTCTGACAATTGAAATATTGCTCACAAGTTGATTTACCTTGTAGAGATTTCTTTTTATGAAGGTCATAACAATTCGCGTTTTTAAAATAACGTTTGCAGTCGACACATCGTTTCCAATCTTATGAAAGATCTTAATGAATGTGATGGCAGTAGTGACACGGAGTATTGTATTTATGTTCTTCTATAGTGTTGTAACTTTTCTTGCATTCAGTACAGAAATAGCATCTGTTTAACAACCCAGTCATTGTAGTTATGACATCAAAATGTTCGTCGTGTAGATATAAGTAATGTGGCTTGCCACCTTCTGGGCCTTTGTAAATAATACCATTAAAATGATCCTTAGATATAACTGGGTACCACCGCCTGAAAACGATTTACTGCTTCAATTCCGCATCTCTGTAATGGAACATTAGCTTGTTTGTGTAAATTTACAGCAAGTTCATTCTGAATACTGCGACCTTGTCTAATACTATTCCACTGAAGGTGTTTCTCTTCACGAGCAATGGCTGTCACTATGGCACGTGCACAACAAAGTTTGTGTTTGTTTCTAATTTGGATGATACTGCCTTTACTATGCAAAAGTCTTTGAAGGTCAACGTAAGGTTTTCTTTTGTTTCCAAGTTTACTTGGCATATGCACATGTACTACTTCGATACCAAGAGTCTCGTCGAGCATAAACTGCTCGTACGACTGTAAAACGCGTTCAATTTCGGATAACAAACGATCCACTATCAACACTGATCACTTCATAAAAGGAAGCACTATAGGATAATCTAATTCAGGGTTATCCATTGAAAGCCGTACTAAATCATTAGCAGCAATGTCACTAGTTATATTGTTAATTATAGACTGAAATATTAATCTCAGTGTTTTCAAAATATTCGGTAGTTCCCTAACTTCCAGATCATTGAAGTATATTTTGTAGTATGTAGCCTCTGTCTTGAATTTCTCTATCTTCCTTTGGCTAATTCGTTCTATCCTATAATAATCTTTTGGATCGTCATTTCTATCCAATCTTGTTTTTTTTCTTTTCGTCACAGGTTCGTTACTTCCATCATCAAGTGGTCGTTTAGTTACCCCACCTCCTCCTGCTTGCTCGTGGCTCTGTTCCGTATGTCTTGCCCATGCATCTTCTCTTTGAAAAGCTTTCATACACTCAGTACAGTGATGGCTATTCTCGTCATCATGCTTTTTCATATGATTATCTAAGTTATCTTTTCGATTAAATGTCTTTTTGCAAAGAATGCATATAAATTTCCTCCAATGGTTTTGAGTACGCCTATGCTGAAGTAACTGGCTCAGCTTTGGAAACTCCACACCGCATTCTTCACATGTGTAGGCCATGTCTGTATTCCGCGAAAAGCTAAAAATAAAATGAAAATAAATTCAAGTAATCTGGTTATTTATATAGTATTGAACGTCATGCTTTGATCTGATTGGTTTGTTAGAATATATAATGGATTATGTGTATGATAACTCTCATTATTGCCTTAGTCGTTGAAGTAGAAATATGTATTTCTCTAAGTGTCCGGATTGTCAGCAAGCATTTTCTAGAAAAGATGTGATGCTGAGACATCACCGCCATAAACACCAAGATGGACAGAAAATAGTGCATGAATATCCGCAGAGCATTGGTGCGTATCCACCGCCGCCGCCGCCGCCACAATTACCGCCGCCGTCGCCGCAATTTACTGAAGCGTATACGACACCACCGCCACCGCAAAGCGATCACTTAGATATTAATATATCAGAGAAAAAGACAACAGTTCTTCAACATCCGTTTACTATGATGATATCTGGTCCAACAGCTTGTGGTAAAACGACTCTTGTAAAGGATGTACTCTTAAACCATGTATTCAGAATTGAACCAAATACGTTTCACCTGGTGTGGAGTTTATTCAAGGGATCAATCGGATTTAGAAGATGATGCATATTTTGATGCTAAACTTAACAATTTACTTGTATTGGACGATTTAATGTCATTAGCTGCAAAAGATCAACGTATCACCGATTTGTTTACCGAAGGATCGGGTCACAGATCACTATCCGTGATTTCGATAAACCAGAACCTATACTCAAGCATGGATCCCACACAGCGGCGAAATTCTCATTACATAGCTTTATTCAACAATCCTGTGGACAAACAGTCCATTATGACACTAGCTCGTCAAATGTGCCCTGGAAATACGGCGCATTTTACTAAAACATTCGAAAAAGCAACAAAGATGCCTTATTACCTTCTGGTAGATTTGAAACCATTCACGAAAGATACAGAAGATTGAAATACAATATAAAGTGGCTGGACGATATTCCAAACCTGCCTACAAAAAGTGTCAAAATGAACAAGAAAGACATTTCATTGGTTAAAACCAGGCCTGTTCACATCGAGGATGGGAAAAACATCACAGAGACTTCAATTATCCCTATAAAAGCCGAAATCATTAACGAACAAATTCATTCGTCGATTGGAAGTGAGACAGGCAAAACGCAGACCAACACACAGATTCACAAATAAATCCAGTTAATCACAATAAATATTTCTGTCAGGATAACATGGCTGAAAATATGATTTCGTGTGACGATTGTGGACTATAATTCGACACCGCGCACGATGTACAAAGACACGTGAAACGAGAATGGTGTCCGGAAAATGGCGAGCCTCCTTCTAAGAAGAGGAAGATGAAATCGAAAACAGTGATGTTGATGACAATGTAGAAGAGAATAGTGGGTTTAATTTATTGTGGAAATCTGCCAATGAAACGAATGAAGACAGATTTGATAAAATAGTAAACCGACTCATGGATGAAGGTGAAAACGAAGATGACGCCAGAGAGGTGACAGAGGAACGCATGCATCCATACTACGAACGCAGCTACTTGAAAAAGTACGAAAGTCTCTTGGATGAGTATCTACTTCCTTTTCAACACAGTGCTATACATAACAACATTATGAATGATATAAAACTTTTGATTTCAAAAGGGATCAACCAGACTCCCGCCATTCAGAGAACAATCAAGAAATATAAAGGAAAATTCCAAGACTTGTTTGAAAGCGAAATAACTGATGATGAAAGCAGTGCAGATGAAAATGAAGAAGAATAATTTGGAAATGAGAGTGAATAAATAACTGTGTTTTTAGATTCTAACTTCATTTTACGTGTGACATTTGAATAGTAAAGACATGGCACCATGGGAGGACTATCTAAAGAAAATATATTACGAACCATCCCATGCTGGAAGTTACGCTGGACCTCAGAAACTGTATAAAGTGGTGAAAAATGAAAGAAAATATAATATTAGAATGCATAGAGTCAGAAAGTTTCTACACAACCAAGAATCATACATTCTTCATAAACCAGTAAGAATAAATACTGATAAATTTGATCCTTTGGGAGCAACAAACACAATTAAGAGAATAAAGCAGCAGCGCTAGGAAGGACGATTTATGGATGGCTAATCTTATTGATATGGTGAAATATGCAGAGTGGAATAAAGGATACACATATGTACTACTGGTTATAGATACATTCAGCAAGTACGTCTGGCTTAGACCTCTCTAAAAACTGGGCATAATGTAGCAGAAGCATTCAAAGACATCCTTACACAATCTGGTCGTATCCCGAAGCGGTTGTTCACAGATAAAGGTATTTGCCCTGTAATATCTTCTAAAGTTATTTTGAAAATAGTACAAACAATTTGCAAATGTAACTGTTTTAAGTCATATAAAAAAAAATGTGTGTAACATTAACGATTGAAATACTATCCTTTTGTGAAAAAAGAAGGTAAATTGGTTCATATTCTAACTTTTATCAAACTTTCGTAAAACATAATTAGGAAAGAAATTCTATAAAAATGTATGTTTTCAGACATTAATTTTAGCAATTTTCATGTTTCAGGTCAGGAGTTCAGAGCTAAAACAGTACAAGATCTGATGAAGAAATATAATGTTATATATTCACCAACACAAAATGAGACAAAAGCCAGCACAAGCGAACGAGCCATTTTATGCTTAAAATCAAGAATAATTCGTTACTTAACATACAAGGATGATTATACATATATGCCTGTTTTAAGCCCAGGTCACACCTACACGTTCTTGGCTACTTTCTGCCACGTTCTATACCGATCGTCCCCGTTCTAATAGATCGTGGGAGAACGTGTGACTTTTAATCATAGCTCTACCGCGGCTGGTCGTAGTATCGTCGCGATAGAACGTGTCATTACTGTCGCGTTCTACTAAGATCTGCTACGTCCACGCAAGATTGCCACCACGTTCTTACAACGGAAGCACTACGACGAGCCCAGAGTTACGACGATCTACTACGCATTCACACGTTCTATTAAAAGTCACACGTTCTGCCACGTCCATTTGAACGGTTTAAAATGAACGTGTCCACCCCCCGACCTGCCACGTGTTGACAAGAGTTGACAGGATCACTCAAGTTCAGCTACGATGCGATTCACGTTCTCTCACGAGTAGCCACGTTCTCTTAGATCGTATCAGAACGTGTGGCCAGGACGTGTAGGTGTGACCTAGGCTTACAAGACATGGCGGATGGGTACAATAAGACTTATCATAGAACAATTCAGGCATCGCCGATTAATGTCAAGGACAATAATGAAGAAGAAGTAAAAATAGCAACATATCTAGCTCAGCAAAAGACTTTCAGCAACCAAGAGACAGAGTGGTGTCACACGTTTCCGATATAAAATCTGAGATTATGTGAGAATTACCTATCCGAAAATCATCTTTACCCGTGCACATAATTACACGTATACCGGAGAAAGGTTTCAGATACACAAACGCTATCACAGGGGAGAACTTCCAGTGTATAGACTGAAAGACTTACAAAAAAGTGAACTGAAAGGAGTGTTCCTATGAAAGTCAAATGCAGAAAGTTGACTTTGATCCTAATAAGTCGTTTAAAAAAGATACAATTTTAAAGACAAGAGGAAAGGGAAAAAACAAACAATACTTTGTTAAATGGAAATTCTATGATAAAAAAAGTAATTCTTGGATCAATGCTAATAATCTTGTTGAATAAATGTAAATGTGATGTAAATACATAACTGTAAATAAAGCTCTGTAAATATATTTGTTGTTTCGTATTATTAATGTTATTTTACATTGAAAGGGAAGAAACTTCAGCCAGATAGCCATACGATATATAACCACAAATATTAGCATTTTCTTATTTGATATATAATCTCCCGTTATCATTTCGCCAATCAGCAAACTTGGTTTAACAGTACCTCTATTTCTAAACACCTTTCTATGATTTTGAAGTCTTAATTTACAAACTTTACTTACCGGATTAATCCAACCTGTCTGTTTTTCCTTTGCTGTTTGACACAGCTTCGCTTCCGAGACTCTTTTGGGATGGTTTTTTTCTTTGCTGTTTGACACGTCTTCGCTTCCGAAACTCTTTTGGAAGCGAATGCAGACCCGATTGTTTTTGAGTTTATATACTGTAAGTTAAGCCTATTATGTTTATGGGTATCTCATCTTATTTGATTGATTATCATATCATATTATTAATTAAGTTATGTCATTGATGTTTTACATATGAATTGTCCCCTATTTATGGACTGCTCCATTTTTTGTTAATTTTTCTGTATCAGTATTACTTTTGCTTCCCTCTTGATCAGACGCGTAATTTTAACGTATTTTTATTTTTTGCCTTTTCTGCACTATTCAAGGCCTAAATTAGTTTTTTTTAATGATTTTCAATGTGAAAGACCGAAGAATACCTATTTCACAATTCATCTGGCTGCGGCGGGATTCGAACCAGGGACCTCTCGCACGCTAAGCGAGCATAATAACCACTACACCACGGTCACCGGTGTACATGACATTACATTATTTAATTTTATAAAGATATCTCTATGTTAAGAGGGGCATATCAAGTTTATCTAAGGTTTAAAGCTACAGACGCCCTATATCAATCGATTTCTTCTTTGTAGGCGTGTCTTTATTTGTAACTCATGTTCACCAGCTCATGTCGAAATCGGGTATTTAAGCGAGCAAATATAGCGCATGAAATCATTTACTGTATATACATCAACCAGTGCACATTGTACCTATACACAGTAACAGTATTTTTTACCGAAAAGAAAAGTTAGCTTCTTTTGGGGCTCGAACACACGACCTTCTGATTTTAAGTCCTGTACTCTATCCACTGAACTACAACGCTACTTGAGAAAATAGTATACTAACTACCATATATTATGAGGCAAAATAACTTAACATATTTGAACGCAACTAAAGATGGATCAATGAATATGCAGTCCATATTGTCGCACGTGTAAATTAACAGTGCCTGGTGTAATACTGTATCTTATTAATATGAAACTAATACTTCGTCTAAAATCAACCATATATCGACTTGTTATTTAGCGCTTGATGAGTTTGTGTGCGCGCTCTTGTTATTACGTAATGCCTATTTAGTGTTAAAAACGCTACAAAATACCAATAAATAGCAGTGGTCTAGAGGTTCAGCGTACATCTTTCAAATCTTACAAGTGCAAGACTGTGGTTCAAATCCCGTTCCGGGCAATTACTTTTTTATCACATATATTCTGGAGCCGTATATTTATCGATTTTACCTGTACGGAGGCTAAATAAAAATGTGAAATTGTACGTATCGATTTCTCCTTATATGCCGACTTTTGGGGTGTTCGTCGATTTGAAACTACTTCACACGTGACTCATTCATATTCATGAGTTATTACCAGTTAAAATAGAGACTGTACAGCTTTAAGCAGACGATAGTAAGCGAGAAATTTGATAGGCGGGAAAACATGTTTATGAAAGCGTAAACATTATACAATTGTATAGGACATTTTTTTCAAACGAGTGGGACATTTTTCAACATTCATTTTTTTCTTTTTTCAATCTTTTCAGTAGGACTACTTTTCAAGCTTTAAAGAAAAAAAAAATGAAATGGAAATATTACTTTCTTTTTCATGTTTATCAAGAGGTAAACTGGAGTTAAACCTGTGTAAAATGTAAACAGACAGTGATTACGTGTCTGTTGATTTAACTTTTTGAATACAAAGTCAACGGTAGTAACTAAACAAAAAGGGTTTACTGTTAACACATTATAACCATGTCTGCTTTTCAGTACACAAAGGTGTATTTACATTCTTGTTCAGTAGCCCGTAGATGTTCTTAAGGGTGTATATGATATAGATGCATGTGTTTGAAGAGCAGATGAGAAGAAATATATCAGATTTAAACGAGAAGAGGTCAATTTTGTTTACCTTGATGCACTGCGCCTTATCGATAAAGTCACGCCCGACTGATTTCAATTTTCCTCATTCCCAAATGGCGGCTTTATATAGATAAAGAAGGAAATGCACTCAATGAACCTGGTCTGGATAAACCCGTTAGACTACTGATTTATTTATACTATAGGAGCAACATTCGCTTTCACCTCGCAGGTTTGTATGCAATTGGTGGTGGTAAACCTTTACACAAGCAATGGCTCTCTTTAAATAATAATTATATACAGCTCAAAGTTTTCTGAGCATCAGACCTTTTTCGCCTTATTTTTTTTAACCCAGATGAAGGATAGTTATGTTTCTTTTATATCGTTTAATTATATATATGTTGAGTATAGAACGATAAAATTCAATCATCGTAAAACAAAATTAAATTATTGAGTTCTATGCTGTTGGTAAAACCAGCCAGCTGTTGGTAAAACCAGCCACCGTAAAATGTAGGTGCTTAGCACACTTTGAGTAGTATAGTATAATAACATGTCACTTTATTTTAACTTCTACGCTATTACAGTCCATTCATTCGATCATGAAGCAATATGCACATTTGACATTGAGTTGTGTCTCAACTCTGCGGGTTAGAATTCCACTGTAAGCTCCACTTGTCAAGTGAGAAAGTGTCGATTCTTACGAATGGCGGGACTGATACAGCTACTGATTTTACCCAGTAAAATGGGACGTCTACCGCTACATACAACAATCGACCGTTGTTTTACAAATGTGCACCTGTTAATTTTTAATTCATTCCCAAACATATTGTAAACGGGAGTGAGGTTAGGTGGCGCTCTTGTTTTTACATATCCACCCGTCCGTCCATCCATCCATCCATCTATCTACTGCTACACATTTTTGGATATTACTAGCAGGTCAGTTGTGGTGGAAAACCGCCTACAATTCATTTTCAACACAAATCTTGAAACGAGCGAAGTATTAACAGAAACTGATTGTTAGATTTAACTATGGCTCTAACAGCTTGAGATCATGTAATGGTAGCCTGTTTTACTCTTAGGAAAAATATTTTAAAACGGAAAACCTTAAACTCGAAAATCCGTTTTCGAAAACATGACTCGAAGAACAAAATTAAAACAAGAGGTTGGGGTGAAATATGGCCCTGTCCCGGGGTAGCAGTTTAACATAGAGTTATGTAGGAATCTTTTTTAAAAACAATATTCTTATTTGAAACTGTAAGAGCTAGAGGACTCATAGTATGCATGTAGCACACGCGTATATTCCGCTACTACGTTTGCTACAATGGTGACCCTGGGGTCATAAGTTTGGTTCAGTGGCCATATATATACATGGAGTAATATAGGAAACCATTTAAACCCTTTTCTCTAAAACAATGACCGTTGTAAAGTGAATTCCAGATGACCCGGGTTTAAGCCTCACCAGTACCAACGAGTTTTGTCGGTGTATTCTTCGTCAATACACTTTCCCCTTCCCACGTCAGCCGGATGGGGACGTAAACGGGGCCGCCCCATGTATCGGAAGTGTATTCACCGAGAACGTATAAGAACCTTATTAATAGTAAAAGGACAGGTTCCTGAATTCCTATGTATCATTTTCCTTTCTCACTTGGGCGGTCTTAAATAACCTAATATGTGTTGATGAACCATTGCACGTGACGACATTAAATTCTGTTTCTTTAAAAGTACATGTTGAGACACACATGAAAGAAAAGGTAAAAATATGCATGTTCACAAACTATTTGAAGTAAATACACACTGAGATCAATGACGACCAGTTTAAGGACTATCGGTCAGCCATCTTTGATCCAAAAAATCCCAAATCGATGAGATATGGTCAAGTGAATTTTTCAACGATGTACGCATTTTAGGCACGAGCAATGTCAACCATATAGTACATGACAGTAATTCAATTCTTAACAACCTATGTTAAGATAAATATCATAATCAGGTACTACACTAGCAAAAGGATGCCACGGTAAGTAGTTAGTACAGTGACATTCCCCTAATGATTCCTCTTCGATTTTATTTTGAATATTGACACAAAAACTGGTTCGGGCAATGCATATAAAGGTTTTGTATTTTATATGCAAAATTCTTCATGGTGGTTTATGTGGGTGGAGTTATTCAGGAAAAGCACCTTACATTTCCATTTGTTTACGATTAAGGAACTAGGATTCAGTTCCTAGTTCCTATTTTTTATCCAGTTCTTCCTTTGGAATAGCCTGGTAATTAGTTTGGCGAATGTCGTTTCGTGGGTGGCGGGGTTGGGGTGGGTGCAGGCGGGCCGCGTTAAACTCATGGTTTCCGCTCAATTACGTTTGTTAAGAATGAGATATTGCGACGAAACTTTCTGGGTAGCTTATATGGAAAGGAAGGTTCGGATTGCATTTGGGGTCACTGGGGTAAAGGTCAAGATCGCTGTTACTAAACATAGAAAAATGTTGTTTTTTAGGAAAGAGATATTGAAAGAAAATTTGGTGTGTAGATACATGATATGGAAAGGAAGCTTGGGATTGCATTAGCGGTCACTGGGGGCCAATGTCAAGATAGCTGTTACTAAAAATAGAAATATTTCCGCATAATAACTTTTGTTAAGAATTAGGTATTGCGACGAAACATGCTGGGTAGGTAACTTACTTGGGATTGCATTTGGGGTCAAGGTCAGAGTCACTGTTACAAAAATTTGGTTTCTGCTCAATAACGTTTGTAAGGAGTAAGGTATTGCGACACAACTTGCTTGGTAGGAAGCTTATTAGGAAAGAAAGGTTGAGATTACAAAAAATAGAAAAATCGTTTCCGTTCAAACACGTTTGTTAGAAGTAAGGTATTGTGACGAAACTTGCTGGCTAGGGTATTTAGCTTATATAAAAAGGAATGTTTGGATTGCATTTGGGGGTCAATGTCACTGTTACTAAAAATAGAAAAATTGTTTTCACTCAATAGCTTTTGTTAGGAGTGAGATATTGCGAAGAAACAACTTGCTTTGTAGGTAGCATATACGGAAATGAACCTTTTGATTCCATTTTGGTCATAAATAGAGTCAATGTCGCTGTTACTAAAATAGTTTTCGGTAATAAGTTCAAGGCATTCCCCTGTCTGGTTAACCGCCGTTAAAGTGCTTATATATATTTTTTTAAAGCTCTCATCGTTTTTTAAAGTTTTGAGGTCCGCAATATTGCTTGATCTCCTTCTATGGATTTCCGTGTCAAACATAGTATGTAATATGTGTAATATGTATATAGCATTTTTTTTTCTTGTCTATGGGATTTACACTGCACTCTCGGGACGAGGCGTAAGCCAGAGAGGACAGTATAAATATCATATACAAGAAAAATAATAAATGATAAGGTCGTTGGGAAGTTATAGCACGGTTGAAACATACCGGTAGTTATTGCACGGCTTAATCACAGCCTTCCGGTTTATGAAAATATTATCTTAAGCAGGAACATAGGAATTCCATTAGAGCTATGGTTCAAAGAGATATATAGTCGGCTGTACCTCATTCGACGGGTTCCAAAAGTAAACATCGAACATCTGTCAAAGGCACTGAACTTGCCACCAATTGTAAATGATACGAAACATGGCTTACCTTCTCACGTCTTTAATACTGTGACTGCATTGCTGATTACAATTAGGCAAAGCACCTAACTGTATTGTAACTTTTTGATGAACTGACGAAAGTCCGTTTTCGGTAAAAGGTTCAAGGCATTTCCCTGTCTGGTTAATCGCCGTTAAAGTGCTTATATAATTTTTAAACTTCTCATCATTTTTTAAAGTTTTGAGGTCCGCCATCTTGCTTGATCTCCTTCTATGGATTTAACTACACAAATATAACACACATATACATATCTTATCAGTGCAAGCGAGATAACATTCTTATGCAATACCTGTGTATATACTAGCTATCAGTGTTATCACAATATGTCATATCGAGGTAGA
This sequence comes from Cyrtodaria siliqua, assembly GCA_037043455.1. Taxonomy (NCBI): domain Eukaryota; kingdom Metazoa; phylum Mollusca; class Bivalvia; order Adapedonta; family Hiatellidae; genus Cyrtodaria; species Cyrtodaria siliqua. The sequence goes on along the minus strand of JAWPHD010006919.1, from coordinate 92,166 downwards.
TCAACCATTGGGTGTATATTGAGGCTCGGGAATAAATCACAGTATACACAAAGGGAGTGATAACGGAATAGAAAAGGAACTCGTATTAAATACAGTAGAAATCAATACAAAACGAGAAAAATAAAACTATAATTATTAGTGATTTTCTTTAGAAGCAAACCGTTTTGGTAATAAACTCATACAAATAGTTGGTATTTACTTTAGTTTCAACCCTTTTTCTTCAAAATGTGATAATTTAATAAATGAAGGAGAAATAGAAAACGAGCTTTAAAAAAAAACGTTTATGAATACATTTGGCTCATCGATGTTTTTGGCAGGATACAGATACAAGTGTATGGCTGACATTAATATTTACTGTGCATATCATAATGCAAGTCAAGGCTTGTTCCCTGAAATATGACCCAATGTTCCCTTGTCCCCAAAATATTTTGCTTTGTTTCGGAAAAACATTTTTTCGAATGTTCTCTTGTTCCCCAAAAATATTACAAAAAAAATAACAAACCATTTGGCCTACAACAGTTAATAGTTGCATCTTAGACATTTTTTTGAGCACAAGGACTTAAGTGATTTACTTTTTTTTTTATTGTTTTCACATAGATTTGTTCTGAACATGTGTTTATCATGTTTTCCCAACAACGTTAGTAAGTACTGAGGACAACAGTATTTTGTAAGATTAACATATTTTATCTTACTTGGCATTTGGTCAAAATACTAGTAGAAAAAATCTTCCATTACTCTCCTCTTCTGTCCTCTTGTTGACTTGCGGATGGTATTTTCATCAACCTCCTCTCTTGTCTCTGCTAAAGTAACTGTTTCAATGGCACTGCTGGTTTGGGATTGAACCATAATAAACTCCTCTTCTTCTAGCTTAATTTGATTTTTGTGTACAACACATTTTATCAAGCTTCTATTTATATCTTTCATACAAACGGTCACTTCATCGCCTTCCATAACATGCAACGGATTAAATGGGCATTGAGAGTATCTTATGCCTTTTGCCTTTTCCTTACCCGAGGTAACCTTTTCTTTCAGCATAATGATGCCCAATCTGTTCAATATATTCAAAAATATTAAGTTACCTGCATCATACACAACCTCAGGTAATTATTCAGCTTGAATGTTTTGTACTTCTTCAACTTTAATAAAGTCAACTGGTTTACACTGGTTTACACACATTAGGTTCTGAAGCATACACATGAATTGGCAGAGTTCCTGGATTGTCTTTCACACTCATTCTTTTCATCGTGTTTTGTGGAGCTCCTTGACCATATGTTGCTCTCCAGTATCTCATCTCTTGTTTCTGCTCTTTGGTCAGATGCACAGATTTAGGAGAGTACATTTTGGGCAGATCAACTTACAGACTCAATAAAACCGAGTCTGCTACCTTTATCTCTTTTTGTGTTTACTGCTTTCAAGGGATCCACGTTTCAGTATTTATTACTAAGTTGACATCGAACATCAATTTGGGGTAATAAGACTTCGAACTTGTGAAGTAGCAGAATTATTTTTGGCACCTATTCTTTAATGCTTCTTAATTGTTTTATAAAATCTATAGTTAAACTCAAGCTGAATTGGCATGTCTGAAGACCCAGCTCTCATCTCTGAAAACAAATTGTCTACGACTAATGTTAACAAATACGTCATTCTGAAGATTTCCAACAGTCTAGGTTATACATTGGCATGGGAAAGTAAGCTCTTGATGTCACACAGGGAGTCTAAAATACGTTTTTTGTCATCAATTACAATAGTAATTTTTTGCCACTGACCGTTCCAAGGCAGAAGCCCTTTTGTCAACCCATTTTGTATTTGTGACGTCATATGCCTTTATTCCTTATTAACATTGCCATTCTTGTTTGTCGTTTTGCGTGTTTTTGGGTTTACAGTGTTTTCCAGAAAGCAGCATTTCCTGTTCGAGTTTTATACTTATTTTTATGAGTGTAGGTGTAACGGTTTTGAAGTTATTGTGTATGAATAATGAATCAATGAATGAATGGTGTTTTAAGGCACGTCGACACATAAATAGGTCATATTGTACGCAAAAACTGATGAAAGATGAAAAAATGAAGTAGTAATTAAAAATTAATGTAAATATATAACGATAAAACTTTTTACAAATAAGGGATGATATGGTAGAAATATAAATTATGTATATATGCAAATCAACAAACGCCCGTCAACGGGTGTATAAACAAGTAAATATACATAAGAACATATTATAATGATTTATAAAGTCTGATTTCAAACAAGACTAAAATCTTAGTATCAAATAACTCGTTCATAGTATTAACATTGTAGTACCTTTGTCGCATAGGATCAAAGTCTACACATTCCAACAATGTATGTTTGACCGTTAACGGTGCAAAGCGGGGTAAACCTTTTGGTAATTGCTCACTTTGTAATAAATATGAATGAGTATAACGTGTATGCCCTGTCCTGCATCCGGCTAGAACAACTTCTTCTCGACGATGGGTCTTCTAGAAGAACGCCATTCTCTGAGTAACGATTTAAATGAATGGAGTTTTTTGTTCACTGACAAATCGCAAGCGACTTGCCAAGAGTTACGAATATACGTGTTAATACACTTTTTAAAAGCAGTATAAGGTAATTTGACATTACATATATGTGTAAACCTAATGCTGCCTTATGAAGTTATTACGTGAAATGCATATTTCCATACAAGGTCACTGTGACCTTGACCTTTGAACTACTGGACTCAAAAGAAATTGAGTTCCTGCTTTCAAACAAGGGCTATGATTCTTTGAAGTTGTTACAGTTTTGAAGTAATCATGCTGGATTCATATTTACATATAAGGTCACTGTGGCCTATTGAGCCCAAACAGTGTGTTCCAGTCTGTCACTGTTTGGGAAGAATGAATTGTAGTAGGCCTTGTCTGTTATTCTCTCCTGGAATAATTTATGATGTCCTCTGGTACGGGTGTCACTGGCGTACAAGCACTGCTCCAAAGAGATGTCAACTGTACCGTGCTGTAATCTGTATATGATGGACAGTCGGTTATATCTTCGTTTGGTCTCAAGCAATTCCCAGTTGAGGTCTTTGAGCACCTTAGTGACACATCCTGGGGATTTGCCGGAGTAATCATTGAAGATAGAGCGTACGGCACGACAACGTTGGACCTGCTCGAGGGCTTTGACATTGATCTGGTGGTATGTGTCCCAGACAGTGGAGGTGTATTCCAGTGTTGGTCTACCCATAGCGGTGTACGAGGCTGCGTTGGCTGGAGGAGTGTATTCTCTTAGAGTTCCTTCTCAGAAAGCCGATATTCGGTTGCCTTTATCAATAGTGTTCTGTATATGCCTGTCCCAAGTAGAGGTTTTTCGCTGATGTTACACCCACAGTTTTTGCTGGCCCTCCTCTACAGCAAGTGTGTGACAGTGCAGCTGGTAATTGGACTGTATGACCTTCATTTTGTTGGACATGATCCTCAGTACTGTGCATTTACTGGGGTAAAAACTCATCGGCCAAGTTTCTTTCCATGTTTCTAAGGCGGTGAGGTCCATTTGGAGTAGCTGACTGTCAGTGGAGTTCTCACTGACTTTGGCTGTTGTCCGCACCTTGTTTAGTTTGGGAGCATCTGATAGACTCTGGTTGGTCGTTGATGAAGACAAGGAACAACAGAGGTCCGAGCACTGTTCCCTGACATGACATCTACTGTCGCCGACCTAGTACCATCTAAGACAACTTGTGTTCTGTGACTAAGGAAGGAATGGATGCATTTATTGGTACTGTCTCTCACTCCGTAGTGGTCCAGTTTGTGGAGGAGTCTTATGTGTGGGACTTTGTCAAAGGCCTTGGCAAATCAAGCAGTATAACATCAACCTGCTTGCTCTTCGCTACTTTGGAAGTGATGTATTTCCAGTCAACTATGATGTCCTTCATGAATAGTATATTACTTGGGCCTTTATCTGAAGTGTTGGAGGTATTCTCATTGGTAAAAGCAGACTTAAACTGTTCGTTGAGGACATTTGCTCTGGATATAGTGTTGATTTCGAGAAATCCGTCACTCTTTCTAAGTGGTGCTACGCCTGAAGAACATTGACCTGACACCTAGGGAATGCTTTAAACATGACAACTTTAGCAGACGGGCGTGTAATACCTCTTTATGTCGCGCTCATGTTACAATATTCATTGGTATATCACTAGCTCTTCTGGCCAAAAGACAAAGTATGTATGTGATAACAATCGTCGTGTGTCCATCGTCTGTATCCGCTCTGGATAGCGCCTTCATCTTTCATCCGATCTTTTTGCAAACTCTTACTCGGCCAAATAGTTGATATAAAAAATAGCTTGGATCCTTTCAATAACCAACTACGTCAGTTCGTAACACCAGATTATGGCCCCCTTGATTAGGTGTTTTAATCAACTAATTGCCTGCAAGGCCGGAATAGTCAAGACGTTGCGTATAAAACTGTTTCGCTTCTCACCGCTGCGGGTTCGAATCCCACTGGGAGCTCGACTTGTCAAGCGAGATATCGGTCATTATTAATTTAGCGGGAGGTATACAGTACTGGTTCTACCCAGGAAAATGGGGTGGTCTGCCTCTAGCACAACAAAAATCGACCGTCAGGCCTTTTATTTGCCAAGTGAAGTAAACACCATTCAAATGTTTTAATCAAAGGGATATAACTCGTACTTGAATATGGTTGATATCCAGTATGAGTTATGTTATTCTATTGAAACATCCGTCATCTAATGTTTCGCAGTGGTATTTCGTTGTGATTATTTACATATTTATTATCATTTTGAGGATTTCGTTTATTAAGGCAAAGTTCATGAGCGATATTACAGTCTTTTTATTTTTCATATCACACTACACGAAAACCTTGATATTAAAAATGCACCACATATCTGACTCGTTTTAATAGTTGACCTTTAGGTCGTGCCTTAGTGCGTTGGGTGAAGGTGAAGACCAAATACTATTATATATTGCTATTACAAGCATGACCATTCATCTTAACAATTAAAATGACAACATTTCTGACCAATACACAGGAACACAAACAGAATGAATAATTCAAGAAAATAACAGACTGTGTTATAAGCTCCATGCAAAGTAATAAGTCTTTACGCCCTCTTTAGTCGCGTCTCTTGTTTAACCAAGTCAGTGTCGCTGCCTGCAAACGTCGCTGACACTGGTAGGTCTTCATGAAATATAGCTTGATATAGTTTTGAAAAATCAACTTACACATGTTAACATTTGTAACAACCTAAATATCGTCCAGCAAAACTTGCTTCCACCGTTTACAATTTACAATTTAGATATATATACATATGTATATATATATATAAATTGTAAACCGTGGAAGCAAGTTTTGCTGGACGATAGATAGAAAATAGATAACCCTGTAATGGCATTTTGATTTCGGGAATCACTAGGCGTATAATGCGTACTGAGTACCAGTTTATTTGGTCCTTAATAAAAAATATGTACCAGTTTATTTGGTCCTTAATAAAAAAAAAAATATTTTTTTTTTTATTAAGGACCAAATAAACTGGTACTCAGTACGCATTATACGCCTAGTATATATATTTTTATTAAGGACCAAATAAACTGGTACTCAGTACGCATTATACGCCTAGTGATTCCCGAAATCAAAATGCCATTACAGGGTTATCTTTTTTCATTTTGCGTAATACAGCATACTACTTTCAGCCGTATTGATTTAAATGAAGACCACTATCCCTTATGCATAAACGTAAAATCGCTGAAAATGTTTGATACTACTTCACCATGACACTTCCTCAACGTAAGTCAACTTCATTTGGTTTAAACACTATTTTATTCACAATTTATACAGTTTGTGTTATATAGACATACACTTATATAATAGTTAACAGTGAATTAAGACCCAGAAGAAAGCAAAACGCTTGTATATATATATGATCATGGCACAACAAGTTTACATTATTCGTGATAGCATAGTACATGAAATCAAATGGCTAGTTAAGTGTTTAATATATAATTACAAGAAAAATAGAAATGTAAGGTGTGTGAGAGAGAGAGAGAGAGAGAGAGAGAGAGAGAGAGAGAGAGAGAGAGAGTGTGCGACGTTCCTCAGCAAACATATAGGCCCTTATCCCCATACTAATGTATTGTTATAGCGGCAGATTCAGCTTGTAGGGAGCATGATTGGCATACTGTTTAGCAATTTTAATTTTCTCAAATTCCTATAGTTAAGTGTATGCAATTTACAGGAACAGTTTCGTATTGAGCATATATTCTTGGACTATTTTGAAAACTTGTGTGTTTACGTCTAGAGAAAGTGTTTCATCACCAAAAAGTAGAGTGTCTAGTGTTATTTCGTCGATCAAGTGTAGCAACTCATTATTCATTACTATTGTCTGGGGAGTATATAGTGGACAGTGCAATAGGAAATGATTCGTGTCTTCTAAGGATCTACATACACATAGTGGACTTTCTACTATGTTTGTTTGAAAATAAATGCTGATTTAAGCTGCTGCAGTGAGTGCGAAGGCGTGTGTGGATAATGTGGGCCTTTCGATTACCAGTAAAGTAGTACTGTGGAACAGTAGTCCTATTACTATTCAATCTAGATTTGAAAACACTAATAATAGACTCGGAATTTCTCGCCGATGGGGGAAGTTCGTTCCATTCACGGATTGTAGATGGGAGAAAAGAATTGACGTAAAGCTGGGAATTACAATGAACTATTTTTGCGTTTCCAGCGTTTCTTAAATTGTAGTTAACGAGGTTTCCAAAGTTATCTGGGACAAGGGATGACAAAAAGGCAGGAGTTAAGTTTGCGTTAATTTTATAATATAAGCCTATGCTGTTGTCTTCTAGCTTTCAAAGATTCCCATCCCGTTTCGCGATTAAGGGCTACTAGGGATACAAGTTTGGTTGTTCCTGTCACAATTCTGGCAGCCTCATATTGATTTTTTTCCCGAGATTGTCCGTCTAACTTAAATTTTAATGTTCTCATTACATTTACGCGTTGCCATGCCTTTTCTTTAATAGCATCTATGTGGTGATTCCATGTACCATTACTTGAAAGTGTGAGACCTAAATGTTTGTGTATTTCGACTTTTGCAATAATAACAGCGTTCATCATTAGAGAAGGATGCAATGGTTTGTTTATTTTCCTGGAGATTAGGAGTGTTTCTGTTTTGTTACGATTAAAATCTACCAACCATTTGTCCGCCCAATCATGTATTGTTAGCAGGTCATTATTTATTATGTTTGCAGCGATATTTGGAGAGCCAACTATAACGTAAAGGCTTGTAACATCGGCAAATAATGTAATAGTTGAGATAATATTTTCAACAATGTCATTAATGTAAACAAGAAATAACAGTGGTCCCAGCATAGATCCCTGAGGCACTCCAGCATTTATGTTTACACAATCGGAGATTTCATCAGGTAGTATAACGCTTTGTTTGCGATTTTGAAGGTAGTCTGAAAACCACAGTAGAAGCGAAACCCGTTTGGAGAGTAGTTATGACATGATTTGAGAGAAAAAAAAACAACAACATGTTTGTGGATAATGTTTTCCATAACTTTGTCTAGTGTACTGATGATTGAAATAGATCGATAGTTGGCTAATTCTGAGGGGTTATTTTTTTTAAGAACCGCACATACATAGGCTAACTTCCACTGAGAAGGAATTTTACTAATAGCCTGAGACCTATTAAAGATAGTTGATAATGGCCAGGCTAATCGGAAGCTAGTTCTTTAAGAACTCTGTTGTTAATATTATTTGGCCCTACTGCATTGCCTAGCTTTAAGGTTTGCAAGACAGATTTGACTTCAATCAGTGTTATGTTAATCATGCTTAGCCTTGGCCTCTTATGATCAAAATCAAAAACTGGAAGTGGCTTGTTAATGTCATTCAAATTAGACTGCGTTTTGAATTGTTTTTTTTAATAAATTCGCCTTGTCTTTGTTGAATGTGTATGTACTACCAATATGATTTAACGGAGGAATAGATGATGAACGATTGTTTGGACTTATAAAATATTTCAATGTTTTCCACCAATTAGAAGGAGAAAGTATGCTTGAATGTAATTTATTTGTCAGCTGGATTTACAAAGTGTTTTTCTCTTGCATTTCGTATCATAGTTGTAACTTCGTTTCTAATTCGTCTGTATTCTTCCCAGTGTCCCTCGTTATTCGTTCGTTTGGCTTTGTCATATAGTTTCTTCCGTTTTCTCATTGCTTTTCGAATATCATTATGTAACCACTGTGGGTCTGAAGGTCTTACTGTGATATTTCTTTTCGGAATCGTTTCATCAGCTAGATTAAGTATTTTATTAGATATATTGTCTGCGTATATTTCAATGTCGGTACGAAAACACGAGTTAACGTCTGCTGCATTTCGTCTAAGAGATTCGTAGTCGCCTCTGTCATATTGCCATATTGTACGTTTGTATGCATTATATTTCGGTTAAGAGTAGTTATAACAACAGGGCAATGATATCTTACGTTTTGATTTAAAAAAGTTTCTCCGACGCCACATACAGTAACGTTTCCTGGGGTTGAGAGTAGCAGTAAGTGGATTATTGAGTTGAAATGTTCAGTAAAATGTGTTGGTTCTCTTATAGGTTGAGTAAGGTTATATTGATTTGATATGTCTGTTATTTTATTTGCGGATTGCGGTTTATGCATATCAAGATTAAAATCACCTGCTATGATTATGTCAGATATGTTTGTTTCTATGGCTAATCCTATAGATTGTTCAATACTTGAAAGTATTTGAGCATTTGAATTTGAAGGTCTATAGAATGTTCCAAAGAGTATTTTCTTATTATGTGAACGTATTTCCAACCATATGCACTCAATATTGGGTAAGATCATTACGTCTAGTGGCGTTTAAATTATTATTTACGTAAACAATAATTCCACCATGATTGTCGGATGGTCTCTCTCTCCGAAATGGGGTACTAAAATTCTTAAATAAAATATCATCGGTTGATGTAGCAGTACTTAGCCATGTTTTGGTAGATGCAAGTATATCAAAATGACTCAACTCAGTATACAGAGTATCTCTTTAATGCAGAAAACTTTGAACATTATAGTGAAATATCGATAAGTGTTGTCTGAATTCATCAGTATTGGGAATCTGGATTAAGTTCAATATCGCCAGATTTGAATACTATAAACGCCATCCAAGTAACCAATTCGAAAATGTTTAGGCATTTGGAACCATTAACTCTTGATTGTACAGGGGTAAATAAACCTATTCTCGCCCTATATAGGGCAGTTTCAATATACATTTAAGTTATTCTACTGTCAGTATCTCAAGAGTATAGGATGAGATGCTGCTGGGAAGCACACACGTTGGAACGTAGAACAGTACTAATGAAAGGAAGAAGTAGTCAGCTTGACTTAGATACTATATGGAACAGGAATATGAAGAAGAAAATACATATAGTCATTACAAAATATGTAAATAGAAGTTCAAGGATGCATATTACGTTAGTCAACCTTAGATATTCGTATCATTTCCACATGAGTAAACAAAAACTGGTGACACTCATAGATTGGTCCAGTCAATAAAAAGTGAAGCGTCCTTAGACATTTATACTATACTGCAAGTTAGATATAAGTTATTAGGATGTAATTGCAACATATTAATAACGACACAAAACGAACATTAAATATTTAAATGATGCATAAACAGTCAACAATCAGGGGAAAATACTTTCAGAATTAGTTCAGAACTGACTTGATAAAAAAAATAGGATCATAATCGTAAGATACGAAGTCAAATAGAATTTATAGTAAGGCTACTAATTAAATCAGGATCAATGCGTTAATCCCGTTAGTTATATTTATTACAACTGAGACTACCGAGGCGTTGTTTTTTTTTCGTTTTTTTTTTTCAATTCTACATTTTTCCAGCGTCATGTGTCCTATATAATATATTACACAAGACTGACACCAGGCCCCATGGCTCAGTTTGAACTTTTATTAATCCAAACCATGGGTCCCCGCAGGAGTCTAATCATATCATTAAATAAAACGAGAAAACATAATACAAAAATATCACGCACACACTATGTCGACTCGCACAACATACTTAATTATTATATTGAATCAATAATGCATATTAATTTAATATATTACACAAGACTGACAACGGGCCCCGTGGCTTAGTTTGAACAACATACAAGCTTTTTCAACCCAAACCACGGGTCCCCGCAGGAGTCTGTGTTAAATCATATCATACAATAAAACGAGAAAACGTAATACAAAAACATCATGCACACACTATGTCGACTCGCACAACATACTTTATTATTATATCGAATTAATAATGCACATTGATTTAATATATTGCACAAGACTGACAACGGGCTCCGTGGGTCAGTTTGAACAACATACAAGATTGTTCAAGCCAAACCATGGAGTCCCCGCAGGAGTCTGTGTTAAATCATATCATAAGATATAACAAGAGAACGCAATACAAAAGTATCACGCACACACAATTATTCAGTTTAATAATTATTCAATTTGCACTGATAAATTTGATGAGAAACAGTAGTAAAACAATAGTTTATATCGTAATTACCAGTGTGTACTGGGAATTAAGAATGCACACTAATTTAATATATTATACAAGACTGACAACGGGCCCTATTGTTCAATTTGAACAACATACAAAGAAATATAAACAGATCGGACAGGGAAAGTAGCATTCATGGAGGACAGTCAACCACAAAACACAGATACAAACAGACAAACAAGAAGGCAAAAGTAATAATAAATGCAAACGACATCACAAACACAAAAGGGTTGACAATAGGGCTACCGCCTTGGAACGGTCAGTGGCAAAGTAGGCCACTGTGGGTTTAAACCGATTCTAGGGTGCACCAAACCTCACACTTACCCTACTGTCATCTCATTGAAACAGGACAGTGTAAATAAAAAAATCCCCGCCATGATCTAATCTCTAACCAACAAGGCAAAATCAATAGGCAATATAAGTAAAACACAAATATGCTCGTGTAAATATAATACAAAAAACAATAGCCAAGCTTATTCAACCCAAACCCTGGAGTCCCCGCAGGAGTCAATGTTAAATCCGTGAATTAATAAAAGACTTTTAGTTCACTGGTTAAACCATATCACAAAATAAAACGAGAACATGTAATACAAAAACATCACGCACACACTACAGGTATGCGTGAATACTTTAAATAGTAGCAACACATAATATTATAAGCGCACATGCTTCACTGAGATCGATACAATCATCGATGCATACAAAACACATTGATCAGTGATCATACAATCCATTTACAGTATACGAGAATTCGATTGTGTTTTAAGCCCAGTATGTTTTAAATAATATTTGTATCGCTGTACCATGCATTATACAATGCATGTTATGATATTTGTATCGCTGTACCATACAATGCATGTTTGATTACTTGTAATTAAAGAGCGATCAGTCTCCAGTCATCTAACGGTAACCAAGCTACTAACATGGCCTTTGATTATTATAAGGTAGTCGTCGAACATCACATTGCTGTAGATAAAGATAAACAATACACACTTAAAGGCACACTTACTCATCAGCACAAAGCAAGAGTGGTCCTTTCTACCGATATGCAATATTTCACTATATAATAAAATATGTTTAGTTGATGTATGTCACGTATAGAAATTGATTCTTACTGAGTAAAATAGATAGAGGTCACGGAGACGGGCTCAAGCGACCGGGACAGTCCCTACCTACATGAACCCGCCTCTGCAACCGTGGTCAACTTAATAAGTTGTATAGTGTTAAACATTGGCCCTACTGTGTTTGTATACCCTAATATTCATTAATATACACAAACATGCACACATAGAAACATGCATTCATACAAATCATATGATTTATTTACATTTTTAAGACCATCCAAGAATAACAAGTAGGTCCCATAATGATGTGCTTAACTAACTAATTTAGGTGTCTAGACACATATGGAAGTCACACCTTTGGACGGAAAACTTCTAAGTCACTACTATTGTTTATGCGTACCGTCGGTTCATTCGCGTCCTTCACATAGATGTTGCCGTCAAATCACCATGTGTTGTGGATGCTAGTGTCAATGTTTTTTTTTTAGCTGACGGCACTCAAATGCAAGAGACATCCGATTTCTTGTGAAGTCTTCATTTAGGTAGACATTAATTTTTTTTCTCTCGCAGTCTTTCTCCCCTTCAAAAGCGCGGTACGGGTACGATAGGATGTAAATTTAACAATTATATCCCTCGGTCGCGCTTTGTTGGCGTCTGGCTTGTCTACACGATTGACACGATCGATGGCCGCCATACTAATTTTAACATTGGCCTGCTCGGCAACCTTCATAACAATTCACTCGGTGTCTTCATTGGCACTTTCTGCGAAGTTTCCAATTCGAACGCACGACCTCTGACTATATTGTTCAATGTTGTCGTGTTTTTCTTGTAGGTCAATAAGCTGCTTGTGGAGCTCTGCATATGCAGACTTAAGGGCGCTTACCTCTGCTGTGAGGTGAGCGATTTTTAAAGCAACTTCCGCAGCAACTAGATTGGTAATATCCTTATGAAGAAGCTCTTTCATTTTGGTGGCTATTCTAGCAATTTCACTAATTTCAGCAATTTCACTATCAGGCAGATGTGAAAATGCTGCCAATGCAGTTGAGAGTCATCTCCAAAAGATAAATCATCATCATGGTTTTATCAGTGTCGACGTCAACGTCGGCGTCACCTACGTCCTCGGCGTCACACCACAGTTCGCTACCCGATAACGATTCAGTATCAAATTGGCGTATCTTTTTCTCGACATTTTGCGAGAAATGTACAGACTGACTGACGGACTAACGGACGGACGGTGCGACTACTATATGCCGCACTTTGCCGCACTTTGGGGGGCATAAAAAGCTACTCCATCAGGGCTACCGTTACCATAAACTTCGTAAAACCTTTGCACAATTTTATTATCGTAACCCTGATCTTCGTACAAAATATAAAAGTAATTTAAGAACTCATCTGTTAAAAGGTTTAACAAAAGAGGTTATGATCCTATCATTTTGCAACGCACTGCATGCTTGGTGGTGGTGGACCCATTTACAGTTCGCCACCATGCGTTTCTCTTTAATTGGCTGTCCGGTCAGGCTGTGGACGCTATGATGACGTATACATAAAACCGAAAAGGACGGTGAAGTTTGATGTTTGCAATCTTGTCGTGTGGTGCCCTCAATGCTCTGGCTTCTGCCAAGTCATTGAGTACTTTCTTTGTGGCTTTCTAGGCTATTGTTTTTTGTATTTATATATACACGAGCATCTTTGTGTTTTAATTATATTGCCCATATTATATTGAGGTTTGGTGCACCCTAGAACCTGGTTTAAACCCCCAGCGACCTTTTTTGCCACTGACCGTTCCAAGGCGGTAGCCCTATTGTCAACCCATTTTGTGTTTGTGATGTCATATGCCTTTATTCCTTATTAACATTGCCATTCTTTTTTGTCGTTTTGCGTGTTTTTGGGTTTACTGTGTTCTGAGAAAGCTGCAATTTAATTTGGCATTACATATATGTGTAAACCTAATGCTGCCTTATGAAGTTATTGCTTGAAATGTATATTTCCATACAACGTCACTGTGACCTTGACCTTTGACCTACTGGACCCAAAAGAAATTGAGTTCCTGCTTTCAAATAAGGGCTATAATCCTTTGAAGTTGCATGAGTGTAAGTGTTACAGTTTTGAAGTTATCATGCTGGATTCATATTTACATATAAGGTTACTGAGGCCTATTGAGCCCAAACAGTGTGTTCCAGTCTCTCACCGTTTGGGAAGAATGAATTGTAGTAGGCCTTGTCTGTTATTCTCTCCTGGAAGAATCTACGATGTCCTCTGGTACGGGTGTCACTGGCGTACAAGCACTTCTCCAAAGAGATGTCAACTTAACTGTGCTATATTCTGTATAGCATGCACAGTCGGTTATGTCTTCGTCTTGTCACAAAGCGATTTTCAGTTGAGGTCTTTGAGCATCTTAGTGACACATCCTTGGGATTTGCTGGAGTAGTCATTGAAGATAGAGCGTGCGGCACGACGTTGGACCTGCTCTAGGGCTTTGACATTGGTCTGGTGGTATGGGTCCCAGGCAGTGGAGGTGTATTCCAGTGTTGGTTCCATAGCGGTATACGAGGCTGCTTTGGCTTGAGGCGTGTATTCCTTTAAGTTCCTTCTCAGAAAGCCTATAGTTTGGTTGCCTTTACCAATAGTGTTCTGTATATGCCGGACTCAAGAGAGGTTGTTGCTAATGGTTACTCCCAAGTATTTGCTGGCCTCCTCTACATCCAGTGTGTGGCCATGGAATTGGTAATTGAACTGTATGACCTTCATTTTGTTGTGGGCATGATCCTCAGTACTGTGCATTTACTGGGGTAAAACTCATCGGCCAAGTTTCTTTCCAGGTTTCTAAGGCGGTGAGGTCCATTTGGAGTAGCTGGCTGTCAGTGGAGTTCTAAATGACTTTGGCTGTTGTCCGTAACTAGTTTAGTTTGGGAGCATATGATAGACTCTGGTTGGTCGTTGATGAAGACAAGGAACAACAGAGGTCCGAGCACTGTTCCCTGGCATGACATCTGCTGTCTCCGACCTAGTACCATCTAAGACAACTTGTGTTCTGTGACTAAGGAAGGAATGGATGCATTTATTGATGCTGCCTCTCACTCCGTAGTGGTCCAGTTTGTGGAGGAGTCTTATGTGTGGGACTTTGTCAAAGGCCTTGGCAAAATCAAGCAGTATAACATCAACCTGCTTGCTCTTCGCCACTTTGGAAGTGATGTATTTCCAGTCAACTGTGATGTCCTTCATGGATAGTATATTACTTGGGCCTTTATCTGGAGTGTTGGAGGTATTCTCATTGGTAAAAGCAGACAAACTGTTCGTTGAGGACATTGGCTCTGGATAGTGTTGATTTCGAGAAATCCGTCACTCTTTCTTAGTGGTGCTACGCCTGAAGAACATTGACCTGACATCTAGGGAATGCTTTTAACATGCCAACTTTAGCAATCGGGCGTGTAATACCTCGTTAGGCCGCGCTCCTGTTACAATATTCATTGGTATTTCACTAGCTCTTCTGGCCAAAAGACAAAGTTATTATGTGATAACAATCGTCGTGTGTCCATCGTCTGTATCCGCTCTGGATAGCTCCTTCATCTTTCATCCGATCTTTTTGCAAACTCTTACTCGGCCAGATAGTTGATATCAATAATAACTTGGATCCTTTCAATAAGCAACTACGTCAATTCATAACACCAGATTATGGTCCCCTTGATCAGGTGTTTTAATCAACTGATTGCCTCCAATGTCGGAATAGTCAAGACGTTGCGTATAAAACTGTTTCGCTTCTCACCGCTGCGGCTTCGAATCCCACTGGGAGCTCGACTTGTCAAGCGAGATGTCGATCCTTACTAACAGCGGGAGGTATACAGTACTGGTTCTACCCAGGAAAATGGGGTGGTCTGCCTCTAGTCAGGCCTGAAGTAAAACACCATTCAAATGTTTTAATCAAAGGGATATAACTCGTACTTGAATAAGGTTGATATCCAGTATGAGTTATGTTATTCTATTGAAACATGCGTCATCTAATGTTTCGCAGTGGTATTTCTTTGTGATTATTTACATATTTATTATCATTTTGAGGATTTCGTTTATTAAGGCAAAGTTCATGAGCGATATTACAGTCTTTTTAGATTTTCATATCACACTACACGAAAACCTTGATATTAAAAAATGCACAACATATCTGACGCGTTTTAATAGTTGACCTCTAGGTTGTGCCTTAGTGCTGGGGTGAAGGTGAAAAACCAAATACTATTATATATTGCTATTACAAGCATGACCAGTCATCATAACAATTAAAATGACAACATTTCTGACCAATACACAGGAACACAAATAGAATGAATAATTTAAGAAAACGACAGACTGTGTTATAAGCTCCATGCAAAGTAATACGTAGTTACGCCCTATTTAGTCGCGTCTCTTGTTTAACCAAGTCAGTGTCGCTCAATCACTGAGAATGTTTAATACTACTTCACCATGACACTTCCTCAACGTAAGTCAACTTCATTTAAAAACTGTAAAACTTCATATCAATACTCTCTCTCTCTCTCTCTCTCTCTCTCTCTCTCTCTGTAATTAAAAAATTAGTAATAATAAATAATAATAATAAAAAAACACACACACTATCATGTTATTTGTAAAAAACAAACATATTTAAAGTTTTCCTGATTTTTTTTCTTTTTAAATTATATATATTTTAGTTCCCAACCCTGATACTGCCACCTGTGGACAGAACGCGCTTTTTTACTGTTGCAAACACAACGTTTATCCCCTACCGGCTTTAACTTAATTTTGCAAAATAATTAGTATAGAAAATTTCAAACATCTAAATTTCCAGGAACTCTAAAATGTTATGAAAATTGGCACACACTTATGTTTTTTTTTTTAAATATTTTATTCGGAACACACACTATTGTATGAGATAATTATATTATTTTACCTCAGTCCAACTCATAAATAACTAGAAATGTGTTCATGGGACACGGATGCCTCCACTGAAAAAAATAGTCATCGAAAAACGAAGTCTTACTAAAAGGGAAGTAACTCGGGTTTTTGACACAGAATCGACATGCACATTTTGACATCATAGGTGGCATCATGTAAAGTTTCGAAACAACCGGCTGAACGTGTGAAAGGAGATAGACACACAAACGTTTCGGGACGGACGGACGCTCGGACGGACGGACGGACATGACTTATGCTACATATACCCCATCACCTTTCGGTGGTGGGGGCATACACATAGTTTTAAACTACTGAACAAATGGTCGCCATTATACATATTAAAGAGACACATGGCAATCTTGTTTTGTGTTAACCCGCGGCGTCCCTTATATTAGGTTTTCTACATAATTTGCATTTTGAAAAGTAAACAAAAAAAGGTTTTGTATGTTACTAAATGTTGATTATATTGCAACAATAATATATGTAAACCTATGGTAGAATAACCAAGACTCAGAATGTTATTTAATTAATATATAGAAGCAGGTTTACAGTCAAAATGATGCCTGATATTTACATCGAGATGCTAATTTCAATTCTTGATGCAACTTCAAAATTGCCGTGTGTCCCTTTAAAACTGCAGTTTAATCAACTACCGCGCGCTGTAACATAAAGAATGATTCAGTATGTTTTGTACCAATGAGGAAAAGTCAACTGTAAGTCGCTTTGAAAAGGACAGTGTCATTAAAACACATATACAAATTCGGCAATTCAACGATTTTTATTTTATTGTATATACTATGGTACCATGACGAGAGTTTAATAAACAATAAAACCCAACACTTCAATGACTTTTAATAGCATATACTTATTTTTTTATTTGTTTTTCGTTTCGGTTAAAAGTAAGTACTTGTGCACTTTGAATTGCAAACTATACAAAACATAGCTTTATTACCGCTGTCAGCTTTTACAAAGATCAAGGATGAAGAAAGTTTATTTCGTAATTTAGGCCACCGGCCCATCTTAAGAAACATGCTGAACAGCATAATAACATTATTGTACATTACATGAATGACGGTATATGAATACAACATGTTTATAATAATTTCAGATTACAAAATTAATATAGAATGTATAAACAAATTAAGTAAAAACTTTACGTTTTGTCTGTATCTAATATCTACTTAACATTCTTCCTGTAAATTCTATATTTATCTAATTCAAGAAATTGTTATCGATAATCAGTTGATATATATATACATGTTGCAATGGATAAGATATCTTTTAGTATTTGTACATGACTTAAGTTGATAAAACATATTCAAAGATCTGTCAACCAGCCAATGTGCTCTGAAAAATAGAATTCGATATTCCTCATATTCTCTACACTCCATTTAAAAGTGAAATTCATCTTCAATTACTGATATATTTCTAGCATAACATAAAGGACACAACCTCATATTTCTTTCTATATGTAAGTGTTCACCCTTTTCAATAGCTAAATTATGACAAGAACATCGAAATCTAGATAGAGAACTTCTTAGTATATATGATATTTCCATAGATAGATATTGTTCAATGTTAAGCAATGATTTATAGTTTTGTAATAATAAGCTTTACTTGATACATCAACCTTTTCATGCCATATTTGCATATACAAATATTTTACTCTTTGCTAAAACATAGTCAAAAACAAAGTTGGATTGCCGATCTCATGTGAAAGCCACGGATACCCAAAATCAAATTTGTACAATAAACTTCTAATTTCGTTGGCCCATGTGTGCCTACCTGCCTCGTCCAAACGCTTTAGCATGTAATAACATTGTTTTGGGTACCTATGATTTTCCAACGAGATAAGCTTAAGCCAGTACTGGATACATCTTGGAATATAAGTTGTACATAATGGAGTTCTACCGTACACTCCCAAAAAAGTCAGCTGCTTGCAATGGTAAGTTACAATGAATTTTACCTAATTGTATTTGAACTCTTTCCAAATTCTCATAATACGTATAACCCCATATTTCTGACCCATATATAATAATTGGTTTGACCATACTATCAAATAATTTAATATATCATTGGAATGAAATCTTCTAAATTTACGTTGATATTGAAAAATACATGCCATTGCTTTAGTTGCTTGTTTTGCTAAGTTTTCGTGTGTTTTTGACCATAAAAGTTTTGGAGTAATATACATACCAAGATATTTATAAAATGAAACACATTCAAGTTGTTAACCACTGTAAAACCAACGCTCATTTGGTTTAATAATACCACCTCTTCGAAAAACAATTACTTTGGTTTTCTGTTAGTTAATTTTCATGCTAGCAGATTTGCCAAATTTCCCAATAGCATTAATGTGACGTTGAAGTTTGATTACTGTGTCAGCAAAACTTGACACGTCATCAGCATACATAAGCGGTAAAATATCTTCAATTTCATCTGAAACAAATACACCTTGTCTACATTCTGAACGCAAAATGGATATCAAATCATTAATAAATAATGAAAATATAATCAGACTTGCGACACATTCCTGTCTTGTATCGACCGTACAATTAAAAAAGTCTGTAAAGCCGTTGTCGACCTTGACACATGATTTCAATTTTATTACATATTTTCAAGAACAGTTTTAAAATTTCCATCGATATTCTTTCGACGAAATGCATACCACAACTTTTGATGTTGTACACTGTCAAATGCAGTCGTAAAGTCAACGAATATACAATAGAAACGCCATTTTTTGTCGATAAATATGCAAAATAATATGTTCTAATGATAGATGTATCTTTCCTTTTTTTCGATGTTTAATGTCAACTTATTTATTATGTTGTTTTATACGGGATATTTGCATTGATGCATTATAACTTAGAGGAAATTAAAGATACTAATCCTTTTAATTTAATTACGCATCCAGCTTTTCAAAACTTTCGGCTTAAATTATATACCAAGTCAGAATTTACATGTACATCCGAACTAGAGTCAAATATATCAGAAAACATATAAGCGTGCTGTATGTATACATATTGTATATTAACGTTCCCTTTTCAAAATCTTGACCTTTTCGCTTTGAGAAATTCTAAAGTCAACAATCTTGCTTTTTCTTTCATTATGTTTTCAAGTAAGCCATTTAAGGTGTTCTTGGATTCATTTGGTGCTCCTTCTTTGTGCATAAATGTATCTGTATAAGCTATTAGGTTTTCCACGGTGTCCATATACCTATACAATAAATGATATTTCCACGAAGCCATGTGGACCAACTTACTCCGATTTAGTCTCTCACTGAAATAGGAACACATCTTACAATAAAACCGTTCCGTTCTTTGTTGAAGTAATTCCTGATACAACCTTGCCAAGGACATTGCAAGAACCTTCCTAAAGTTTCTATATAACACCACCTTTGATTCTATTGGTTCAATATTACACACACAGTCATTTATACTAAATCCGGTTGAATGAATCATTTTCAAGAACAGTTTTGACTGGTCGATCCTTCTTTTACATGAAGTATCGAAAAGTGTTTGCTTGCTATTTTCTACTCTCTGGTTTCTGTAGGTAATTGTTTTTTCCAATGATTTTAAAAACGTTCGACAGCCAGTCCTGGTGATCGCGTTGTTTTTAAATACGTCGGTAATAAATACACGTAACATCAGATAATGATCTGATTCGTCGACTTGGTCAAAATCGCTTACTTGTAAGGCAAGATAATCATATATATCCTCATATCAAACTGTGGTCTAAGGATGTTTTTCGAAAATTATTTTTATTATTTATATAACAGGTGTTGAAATGGCATATCGTTGGCAGTGTCTATATTTGTTCTGTTTGTATTAGTAATCACTGCAACGTACTCAGATAAAACAAAACCATTGATTCGCATATGGTATATCAGTGTATGCTTTCATATCGTCTTATTTACTATGCATTGAGATTATCGTGTGATACGATATTACACCTAGGCAATGGTCATTTTGCACTTTGATAAGATACCGCTTTCAAATGTAAGCAAACGGAAACACGCCTAGATCTAGTGCCAAAATAAAAACGTCAGCAAATGTCCCCCAGCACCCACGCCCCAACACCCCACGCCCGATCTACATAGTGTTCCAAAGTTATACGGAAGAAATGGTAACCAAAAAATAAATACTTGTCTCACCTACTCATTTTAACATTAACGAATGGTCCGAAACCTTCCAGAAGTATCCAGAAGTCAACGTTCAAGCGTCATAACATTTGATCATTTTGAAATTAAAGACAAGGAATGAGTTCAACCCAATAACATAACAAAAATACAATAACAATGAAAAACAAAACAAAAGTCACACGAAAACAACGTAGAAGTAGATCCCTTTACAATATTTTCGAATCTATAGGGGCGAAATATTAATTAATTGGAACTCGTTTTTAATGCAAGACGACTCGATATCTCGTCGTCCTTGGATAACTCGTTACAATGTTTCGCCATAAAAGGTAATAACATAATTATAGTACTGTCATATCTATTATAAAACAGCTGTTTGTGTCTGCTTCGTAACATGACAAAACGATCAAATAAACGTGTCGGTCATAGGGAATGACGCGTGTAGAACATGTAGTATATATGATCTGTTGTCGTATGTTCATATGCTTATATCAGATCAAATAACCATTCTGAAATAAACAAATACTTATGTCAAATCAATATACTGTTAATATTTTGCCGTTTTCAAACAGCAGATCATCAAACTGAAACGTAAACGTACCTTCAGAAGGCACTGTACTAGTGCTACCGTATTGTCCGAGTGGTAAATTCCTTTCTTCCCAAAACAATGTCCAAGCGCCATTGCAACGAAAATAGTTGCAACTACCATAAGTCGTTGTTTTGTAAAGTGCTTTCCTTTTTAACTGCTTTCATATCGTTTTCTTTTTTTTGCTGCTTTCAAATATTTTTCTTTCTTTTCTGCAAATATTTTTCGATATTCTTCATTTGTTTGTTCGTGTTTTTGTTTTCATTAATAATGGATTTGAAAGCTGTAAGAACATCATCTTCAAATTGATACAGTACATTTAACTTAAGTTCCTTTATTGTTTTCAGAACATCTGCATGGTTAACAATCGTCCGCTGAATATCTGGTTGGTTCAGTATGTTTCTTATATTTTGAAACACGGCGATCTTGTTTGCTTGCTTAATTGACATGGAAGCATGGTGCGCTAATGCATTTTGGTCGTTTTTTAATTGATTAGACATTTGTACAATATTTCGTGGAAATTCAGCGCACATTTTTCAAATATTTAAATTTGTTGAAATATCATTAAAATCGATATTTGTTATGGTCCAGTTTTCCGGAAGAAACACTTCGGCGATGTTTTTGTAATGCAATGGCCATTCCCAGGATTTCATCTTCATCCATTTGGTTTTGTGTGGAACAGCAATGATCTTGATTAATTCATGTCGCCATCCATCGCATGTCGGACACCACCTTAACATCTTGAAAAAGAGGCACAAAACGGTCTGGTTTACTATACTTAAACGAAAGGGTGAAGGTTATTTTTATTAAAGTGATAATTACATTGTTACAAAATAGTTTATATGCAAAGAAATATATACCCAGACGAAACTTACCAGTCATAAAATACATGAACTTGACCCCAATCTTGATCTACACATACGACCTTAAATATGACTTGTGACACACCATCTAGTAACGATACATACATACTTTCAGTTACATTACATTATCTGAAACATTGGATTGGACACTAAGGTGACCACCTTGAACCATGACCATAAATTTGCTAGATAGAAGACGGATACATATTTTTGGGGGTAAATGATTATGCGGTCGAAATTAGAATGGGTGTGGCCATGGGGTTAAGAGGAAAGGGGGTGGGTGGGTGGCGGGGAGAATATTGCTCTCAACGTGTATGCATAGATTCGAAATTTGGAATATCTTTGTTAATACTCCAGTTAAACCTATCAATAAACTTCTTATAAATACAACACCCAAGTTAAATAGAAATCGGAAGTTTCCCCCTACTTATAATGCCCATTTCCAACAAAAAAGTTTGCTTTCACCTCGCAGTTTTATATGCAATTGGTGGTGGTAAACCTTTACAAAAGCAATGACTCTCTTTAAATAATTACATACAGCTCAAAGTTGTCTAAGCATCAGACCTTTTTCGCCTTATTTTTAACCCCAGATGAAGGATAGTTATGTTTCTTTTATATCGTTTAATTATATGTATGTTGAGTATAGAATGATAAAATTCAACCATCGTAAAACAAAAGTAATTATTGAGTTCTATGCTGATGGTAAAACAAACCAACGTAAAATGTCGAAAACAGTCTTTGAGTAGTATAGTATAATAATATGTCACTTTATTTTAACTTCTACTCTATTACAATCCATTCATTCGATCATAAAGCAATATGCACATTTGACATTCAGTTGTGTCGCAACTCTGCGGGTTCGAATTCCACTGTAAGCTCCACGTTTCAGGTGAGAAAGTGCCGATTCTTACGAATAGCGGGATTAATACAGCTACTGGTTTTACCCAGGAAAATTGGAAGGTCTACCGCTACATACAACAATCGACCTAACCTCCCACAGAAGCCATTACATTGACCTCTGTCAACGTCTAAGAAAGTAGCCTAAGATCACATGATAATTTGTCATATGACCATAGCTAAAATATCAAAATGGCGAACAAAACTTCAACACCGTGACACCACCAACTGTCGGCTGCTGATTAACACGTGAACAGTCGACAGAAATACCGACTTATTTTCTACATTTTGATATATATTTTAAGTTAGTAATTTAATTTAAGGTAGGTTATTAAGAGCTATTTGATACTGGAAAGTGCTGGTAAGCAAAATGCTGTACTGTAACCTTATGGAACCGATTTGTTGGTGCGTATTTCGAATATTTTGGCGGCGGAGTGATATGCCAAAGTACACTTTATTCTACCGCAATATAATGCTGAGCATACTTTACTGTATATGTAAAACATTCAAGCCGAAAAATTGTTTTATTAAGCATTTCATATAAAGTTAATTCAGAAAAATATTAGTGCAATCAAGAAATTTTGCATTTCCATCGTTTTTCATCGTTTGCCAAGTTTCTTGGTATTTGATGAGACGTTTACAGAGGTGTTTGTCATACTGCAAAGAAAATTCTCAGGATTTCATTGGCGCCGTAGCGAAAGGTGAACATAGGACGAATTCCCCGTAGGTGTACTTGGACAAGGACTATCACAAACTGGTATATGATATGGTGATATGATTTATAAACTTCGTAAGATTCTTGGTCATGATCACTTTCATAATTTCTTTGTTAAACTTGTTAAAAAGTTTTTCAAAAGAGGTTATGACCCTATCATTTTGCAACGCACTGCATGCTTGGTGGTGGACCCTTTTACAGTTCGCCACTATGCTTTCCTCTTTAATAGTACGATGACCGGACAGGCTGTGGACCCTATGATGACGCCTACCTAAAGCCCATTGGGACGGTGGCGTTTGATGTTTGTCGATGATCTTTCTTGTCGTGCCCTTAATGGTGTATTCTCTTACTGCTCTGGCTTCTGCCAAGTCACTGAGTTCCTTCATTGTGGCTTTCTAGGCTATTGTTTTTTTGTATTATATTTACACGAGCATATTTGTGTTTTACTTATATAGCCTATTGATGCTGCCTTGTTGGTTAGAGATTAGATCATGGCGGGGATTTCTTTATTTACACTGTCCTGTTTTAATGGGATGACAGTAGGGTAAGTGTGAGGTTTGGTGCACCCTAGAACCGGTTTAAACCCCCAGTGGCCTACTTTGCCACTGACCGTTCCAAGGCGGTAGCGCTATTGTCAACCCTTTTGTGTTTGTGATGTCGTTTACTTTTATTATTACGTTTGCCTTCTTGTTTGTCTGTTTCCATGTTTGTTTCTGTGTTTTGTGGTTGACTGTCCTCCTTGAATGCTACTTTCCCTGTCCGATCTTTATATATTTCTTTTGGACCGGTAACCAGAGAGGTCAAAAGTTGAACATGGTCGTGCTCGAAAGTAGTACCATCAGTGGTGTTATTTGGGACTGTGTAATTGATTTAGTAAATAAAAGAGGTACGTTTACTGTTTTTGTTTTGAGGATAGATTTCCGAAGATATGGATGCGAAAAGCAAAGGAATCAGTCATCAGAGTGCTGAGTGGTACTACTTTGTATGAGGTAAGATTTTAAACAAAATGAGGTGTGGTTCGGCTGTTGTTGTCAAAAAAGGTCATCTACTTTCATTTTGGGCCAAATGCTGGTGCATAGAGCAGTTATGGTCATTGTTGTTTTGCTATTTTTGTGTTTTGTCGTGACGACAATACATTTTAATCGATATTTGAAGTGTCACGGAGCATTAGGGTAAATGTTATTCTGTGTAGAGCTAACATTACGGTCTATGTTTAAATAATGGTGGTCCAAATCCAGGTACCCCATTACTGAAATACACAAAAACAAAATGGCGACGATAATGTTGCCGATTCGTTTTGGAAACCGCCGATTGTTTCCTTCATATCGCTTTTCTGCGCTTTCTACTATGAGTAAAAGTCTGAAATAATCGTAAGTGTATTTTTTTGGCAATTTTACAGATTAGAGAATATTATGTCACTGCCTTTTACTATCAAGTTAATTAGGCGAGGCTTAGAAAACAAAGAATGGCGAGGCTCTGCCGAGCCATTCTTCGTTTTCGTGCTGAGCCTAATAAACTTGATAGTAAAAGGCACTGACATAATATTCTATTCATCATGTAGATTAGCCACATTTTGTGTATGAATTACTATTATTACCTATTTCTCAGAATGTTACGCTTATCGAGGACGCCGCCATGTTTTTTTTGTTTGTTTTATGACGTCAGCCAACGTTACGTGCATGAAGTCAGATAACGTGACGTATAATAAATGATAGAGTGATTACACATTGATTTGCTCTATTGGTCAGTGCCTAATAAAGCAACATTTATTAGGTCACCCCTTTATTAGGCAGAAAAGTGCATATCTGCCTGCTAAAATAAAACATTAACATAGTGACAAAATACGATTATTTTATTGAAAAATCCGCCAAATTTAACGACGTTAGAGCGATGACGTCAAGAAAGTAAACAACGTCTACTTAGAGGCACGTTACGGGGAAATTGGCGCAATAAAAATGAAATCGTGTTTTTGGCTTTTTTTTTTTAAAATAAATTGTTACAACTTTGAAGTATGACAAATTCGTTATTAGGATTCTTGACAGGGGACATGGGCTCACATTCCCTGCCTGGAAATTATATTCACCCTCGCCGTTAATTAGGATTCTTGACAGGGGACATGGGATCACATTCCCTGCCTGGAAATTATATTCACCCTCGCCTAACGGCTCTGGTGAATATAATTTCCAGGCAGGGAATGTGAGCCCATGTCCCCTATCAAGAATCCTAATAACTAATAATGTATATGCTAGGAACGACAACTCTGGGTAGAGATTGCAATCGACCGTTGTTTTACAATGTGCACCTCAATTTGTAATTCATGCCCAAACAAATTGTAAACGGGGGTAAGGTTAGGTGGCGCTCTTGTTTTTACATATCCACCTGTCCATCCATCCATCCATCCATCCATCTACTGCTACACATTTTTGGATATTACGAGCAGGTCAGTTGTGGTGGAAACTCTCCAATCCATGTTCAACGCAAATCGTGAAACGAGCGAAGTATTAACATAAACTGATTGATAGATTTAACTATGGCTTTAACAGCTTAAGATCATGTCATGGTAGCCTGTTTTACTGTTAGGAAACAACTTTAAAACGGAAAACCTTAAACTCGAAAATCCGTGTTCGAAAACATGACTCGAGGAAGAACAAAATTAACACGAGGTTGGGGTGAAATATGTCCCTGTCCCGGGGTATCAGTTTCACATAGAGTTATGTAGGAATCTTTTTTAAAAACAATAATCTTATCTGAAACTGTATGAGCTAGAGGTCTCATAGTTATGCATGTAGCACACGCGTATAGTCGGCTACTAAGTTTGTTACAATGGTGACCCTGGGGTCATAAGTTTAGTTCAGTGGACATATATTTACCAGTTAAAACCTTCCCTCTAAAACAATGACCGTTGTAAAGTGAAAACCAGATGACCCGGGTTTAAGCCTCACCGGTACCAATAAGTGTTGTCGGTGTGTTCTTTGCCAGTACACTTTCCCCATCCCACGTCAGCCGGATGGGAACCTAAACAAGGCCGCCCCATGTATTTGGTTTTTAGTAGAAGAAGGGCAGGTTCCTGGATTCCTATGTATCATTTTCCTCTCTCCCTTTGGCGGTTCTAAATAACCTAATATGTGTTGATGAACCATTACATCACATTCAATTCTGTTTCTTTAAAAGTGCATATTGCGACACCCACAAAAAGAAAAGGTAAACATAATATGGAACGCCAAACACGACTTTGATGGTCATTTTCCATTATGATGTGGTCATTTTCATTATGATGTGGTCACTTTCCATTATGATGTGGTCGCTTTACATTATGATGTGGTCATTTGTCATTAAGATGTGGTCATTTGACATTATGATGTGGTTACTTTACATTATAATGTGGTCGTTTTACATTATGATGTGGTCATTTGTCATTATGATGTGGTCACGTTCCATTATGATGTGGTCATTTGTCATTATGATGTGGTCACTTTCCATTATGATGTGGTCATTTGTCATTATGATGTGGTCACTTTCCATTATGATGTGGTTCCTTTACATTATGATGTGGTCACTTTTCATTATGATGTGGTTACTTTACATTATGATGTGTCCTTTTCATTATGATGTGGTCATTTTTCATTATGATGTGGTCACTTTCCATTATGATGTGGTCGCATTACATTATGCTGTGGTCATTTGTCATTATGATGTGGTCATTTTCCATTATGATGTGGTCACTTTACATTATGATGTGGTCACTTTCCATTATGATGTGGTTACTTTAAATTATGATGTGGTCACTTTACATTATGATGTGGTACGTTTCTATTATGATGCGGTCATATTACATTATGATGTGGTCGCTTTTTATTATGATGTGGTTACTTTCCATTATGATGTGGTTACTTTGTATTATGATGTGGTCGTTTTACATTATGATGTGGTCATTTGTCATTATGATGTGGTCACTTTCCATTATGATGTGGTCATTTGTCATTATGATGTGGTCACTTTCCATTATGCTGTGGTCATTTGTCATTATAATGTGGTCACTTTCCATTATGATGTGGTCTGTTTTCATTGTGATGTGGTTACTTTTCATTATGATGTTGTCACTATCCATTTTGATGTGGTTACTTTACATTATGATGTGGTCGCTTCACCTTATGATGTGGTCACTTTTCATTATGATGTGGTCACTTTCCATTATGATGTCGTTACTTTACATTATGATGTGGTCGCTTTCCCTTATGATGTGGTCATTTGTCATTATGATGTGGTCACTTACCATTATGATGTGGTTACTTTACAATATGATGTGGTTACTTTACATTATGATGTGGTCATTTTTCATTATGATGTGGTCATTTGTCATTATGATGTGGTCATTTGTCATTATGATGTGGTCACTTTCCATTATGATGTGGTTACTTTACATTATGATGTGATCGCTTTACATTATGATGTGGTCATTTGTCATTATGATGTTGTCACTTTCCATTATGATGTGGTCATTTGTCATTATGATGTGGTCACTTTCCATTATGCCGTGGTCATTTGTCATTATGATGTGGTCACTTTCCATTATGATGTGGTCTGTTTTCATTGTAATGTGGTTACTTTTCATTATGATGTTGTCACTTTCCATTATGATGTGGTTACTTTACATTATGATGTGGTCGCTTTACATTATGATGTGGTCACTTTTCATTATGATGTGGTCACTTTCCATTATGCTATGGTTCCTTTTCATTATGATGTGGTCACTTTCCATTATGATGTGGTTACTTTACATTATGATGTGGTCCTTTTCATTATGATGTGGTAATGTTTCATTATGATGTGGTCACTTCCATTATGATGTGGTCGCATTACATTATGATGTGGTCATTTGTCATTATGATGTGGTCATTTTCCATTATGATATTGTCACTTTACATTATGATGTGGTCACTTTCCTTTATGATGTGGTTACTTTACATTATGATGTGGTCATTTTACATTATGATGTGGTACGTTTCTATTATGATGTGGTCGCATTACATTATGATGTGGTCGCTTTTTATTATGATGTGGTTACTTTCCATTATGATGTGGTTACTTTGTATTATGATTAGGTCGTTTTACATTATGATGTGGTCATTTGTCATTATGATGTGGTCACTTTCCATTATGATATGGTTCCTTTACATTATGATGTGGTCACTTTCCATTATGATGTGGTCTGTTTTCATTGTGATGTGGTTACTTTTCATTATGATGTTGTCACTATCCATTATGATGTGGTTACTTTACATTATGATGTGGTCGCTTTACATTATGATGTGGTCACTTTTCATTATGATGTGGTCACTTTCCATTATGCTATGGTTCCTTTTCATTATGATGTGGTCACTTTCCATTATGATGTGGTTACTTTACATTATGATGTGGTCCTTTTCATTATGATGTGGTAATGTTTCATTATGATGTGGTCACTTCCATTATGATGTGGTCGCATTACATTATGATGTGGTCATTTGTCATTATGATGTGGTCATTTTCCATTATGATATTGTCACTTTACATTATGATGTGGTCACTTTCCATTATGATGTGGTTACTTTACATTATGATGTGGTCATTTTACATTATGATGTGGTACGTTTCTATTATGATGTGGTCGCATTACATTATGATGTGGTCGCTTTTTATTATGATGTGTTTACTTTCCATTATGATGTGGTTACTTTGTATTATGATTAGGTCGTTTTACATTATGATGTGGTCATTTGTCATTATGATGTGGTCACTTTCCATTATGATATGGTTCCTTTACATTATGATGTGGTCACTTTCCATTATGATGTGGTCTGTTTTCATTGTGATGTGGTTACTTTTCATTATGATGTTGTCACTATCCATTATGATGTGGTTACTTTACATTATGATGTGGTCACTTTTCATTATGATGTGGTCACTTTCCATTATGATGTTGTTACTTTACATTATGATGTGGTCGCTTTCCATTATGATGTGGTCATTTGTCATTATGATGTGGTCTCTTTCCATTATGATGTGGTTACTTTACAATATGATGTGGTCACTTTAAATTATGATGTGGTCATTTTTCATTATGATGTGGTCATTTTTCATTATGATGTGGTCATTTTCTATTATGATGTGTTCACTTTTCATTATGATGTGGTTATTTTCCATTATGATGTGGTTACATTGTATTATGCTATGGTCGCTTTTCATTATGATGTGGTCACTTTACATTATGATGTGATCTGCTTTAATTATGATGTGGTAAGTTTCTATTATGATGTGGTCACTTTACATTATGATGTGGTCACTTTTTCATTATGATGTGGTTACTTTCCATTATGATGTGGTTACTTTGTATTGTGATATGGTCGCTTTTCATTATGATGTGGTCACTTTACATTATGATGTGGTCTGTTTTAATTTTGATGTGGTCACTTTACATTATGATGTGGTCATTTTTCATTATGATTTGGTTACTTTCCATTATGATGTGGTCACTGTACATTATGAGGTGGTCTGTTTTCATTATGATGTGGTAAGTTTCTATTATGATGTTTATGTGGTCACGTGGTATTTCTTAAAATAGCGCCATCTATTGACACTGCTTGCGAATGGCAAATGGCGACAATGATAGAAATCTTAAATTATGTTAAAGTATCCGCTGAAGCTCGGGTAAGATTTTTAGAAGTATAGGTTAGTATCTTTTAATGCGATTAACACATTGCAACAACAATTAACTATTTTACAGCGAGTTATTTGAGAAATTATATTGGGGTGTCGAGGTAGAAAACGTATGGTTTAAATACACCGTGTATAAATCGCCATACTCAAAAACCTGGGATGGAATGGAATGGTATGATATTTTGATTCCAATCGCATTCCATTCTGCTCTAAATTCCATTCCATATTTTAGTCTGTGACACATGAACATGATAAAATATGGAAAGAATCTGGAAGAAAGACACAATGACACAATGAAAAAGAGTGAAATAATCAACACTTCCAGTTTAAATGGCCAGGTCAAAGGTTATAGGGAAAAAAACCGCTTACATCATTGAAAATTCAACATGTAAATACTAAGTACGGCGTTATGACTACGGGCTTTATAAACCCGATAACGGCAAATAAATGTGAATTATTAACAAACTAAACGCCCAGATACATGCTTCAGTGTTTATTTTTTACTATACCCAGTCCCACTTTGAAAAATGTAAATGAATTAGTGACATATTTTAACAACGATTGCGACCGTAGTCACTTTCTGTTTTACCGGCGTTGAAAACGAAAGTTCCCGCTCCGCGAAAATTCAAATAAATTGATTTTTAAAATAGTTATTGAGTATTGCTGGTCAAAAGAATTACTTTCATTGAAATGGTATAGTTTTACTAAAAGAACAAAGCATTTTTAATAGGGAAAATACATCGACATACAAACAGGAACATCTTATAAGAAGATAGAAAGAATGGGAAAACAACAAAGAAGAGAAAATAAATTAAATTGAAGGTTCTGGAGGGAGAGTGATCATGACCTTTGGCCAGTAGAGCTAACAACAACAACAACGACCTGAACAAAGAACCTGAACAACAGCAACGGCAGCAACAACAACAACAGCAACAAAAGCATAATCATTATCATCATCATTATCAGTAGCAGCAGCATCAACAATACAACAACATGAAAACAACAACAACAACCGGAACAAAGAAGTTCAACCCTAGCAACAGCAGCAGCAGCAGCAGCAACAACAATTATGAGCAACAAAAACAAAAACAAACAAATCAAAAACAAAACAAACAAAACAAAACAGAACAATAACAACAAGAATAAAACAACAACGACCTGAACAAAGAACTCGAACAATAGCAGCAGCAGCAGCAGCAGCAGCAGCAGCAGCAGCAGCAGCAGCAGCAAAAACAACATGAACAAGAGGTCAATGACCTTGAAGCTATACTGATAGGTTTTTGATAGCTAGATCAGCATTCCTGTGAAATTTCATGAAAATCGGTCAAGAGTAGTCGCTACAAGTTTTCATTATATAACTCTATGTAAACAAAGATAGCAGCTGGCAGCCATGTTTAACGTCGAATCAAAATAATTGTCGACATGGACCAACATCATGTCATGCTGAACATTTTAGAAAAAATCCCATATCAATATCACTTATAGTTTTCAAGAATTAGTTGCTACAAACTTGTTTTTTGAAAAATTATTTTTCGCCGTGGCGGCCATCTTGAATTTCCGGAAAAGAAACAGAATTGTAGTAATGTTGTTCAACTTTTTATTTTAATTGTGAGTACTTGGAGCATGCAAATTGTAAGCAGAAATCAATATAACTGGTGGATAGACATTATACTGTTAACTGTAGACTATCTTGTAACCTCTCTTTTCTTGTGAATATTGTTATATAGCTCAGCTGCTCTTTTAAATCTGTCTTACTCTGCTTTTACTGTTTGTAAACATTTTGTTGTATATATTAAGGAAAACAAAGAAAATGATTAGAAAGAGAAGTTGAGCTTTATAAATCCGTCTACAAGAAAACGAAAGGTTAAAAGTTATTGCAAAGTTAATCAACAATGAAAGCAGTAAAAAGTATATCAATAAAAATATATGAACTAAACAAACAAAGAAGTATGGTCAGTATGTGGTATATTGCATTTGCTTCTGATTAATGCATCAACTTATTTAATAAGTGGTGAAGAGCTATAAAACACAATAGCATTCGCTTTTATTTACAACATAACGACCCTTAACACATGTCTACAACATGGCAAAAGCTTGTTAGAGACACGATGAGCAAAGTTTCAATAAGGTCGAATGACCTGGGTACGAAAGTAATAATTTTTCAAAGGCCTCGTTTTTTATCAAAAACACCTTTTAAGCACGGTTTCTTGCTGACATCTTTTATTTAAATTGTTCTGCATAACATTCCACCAATGGGATGAAGTATTTGGGCGCACAACATTGAATTTTTTTTTTTTTCTAATTTTCGAAAAATACTTGGGACGGAATTGTTTTTTGCAACCTCGTCGGTTTTGGTTTTCGAATGTATGTTCCAATAGATTTCCTGTTGATACATTGTGAGATAATTATTTTTTATTGAATTCCAGCAAGGAAATAAACACTACATGGGTAAATGCCAAAACATTTGGATTTTTCTTCTTCTTTTTACCGTAATGCAAAGATTGCCGTGTGTTAAACTATGTGATTTGTTTACCTTGTTGTTGTTGGTAGTAGAAATGAGCACTTCTTGACAAATTCTTTACATCAACTTGTGTATTTATTTGTAGTAGATCCTATACTATTTCTCAAAGTACTAGGCATAATAACTACACTATTTACGGACATTTAGTTCCCAATTTGACGGTAAAGCTCATTATCTAGGTCAAGCTGTAGGCCACGCATGAGCGGCATGTTTAGATTACTGGTTTAGAAATTGGGGCGGAAAATGTGTTAATTGATTGCTTATTTTTCGTCAATGATTGTACATTTTCAAATTAATGGTTTTGAATGAATGGATAATTATCGAGTTTCTGCTGCACTATCGAATGAAATGAATTAATATTAATGAGAGGTAACTACGCTATTGAAACTTTCCATTCATAAAATATTTATACGTGTATTATTTCAGTACATTTGCAAAAAAGACATGTATATACTGTATACAATGACAATTATTCACAATCAGTAGTTATATTATTCGGTATATATAATGTTCGTGTCAGTCACCTAATGAAATCAAGTTATACTTGAGGCAGTTAAAGGAACTACATTCTCGAAGTGAATTCTCGAAGTGCGTAAAGCTCCTCATCCAAAAATGGTGTATTAATGCGTATAATATTTCGATACATTTACAAAAAAGACACGTTTATACAATTATTTCATTATTTCACGATCAATAGTTATATTATTCGGTATACATAACGTTCATGTCAGTCACTTTATTAAATTAAGTTGTATTTGAGGCAGTTAAAGGGGACTACATTCTCGAACTGCATAAAGCTCCTCAACCAAAAACTCCAACTTCAGAAATTACAGTATACATGACTCCAAAGAGTCAGCCATGCATGAGCATGGCAACTCATTAAAAAAAAAAAAAATTATAAAAAAATAATAATAAAAAAATAAAAATAAAAATAAAGAAATATAAAAAAAAGAGAAAAAAACATTTTTAACTAAATCAAGGGCCATAACTCAGCTGTTACTGGTCCGATCTGATTGGATTTCGAACTTATACGAGCTTTTATGGCCACTAACAATCAGGTAAAGTTTGGTAAAGATCGGATGATCTTTACAGCCCCTTTCCAACAAAAAGACAGATTACTATTTATAATAGTAACTACACCTCGGAGGTGAATATGCAATGGTGATGGTAATAAACCTAAGGTGGTTTCATCATGCCCAATCTTTGTGCCTTTAAAGTGGAATATCGCTTAAGCCGGTGCTAGGAGGCGTGACAGGTGTTGCACTTAACATTACTTCTCATGGACAGACTCAATACAACCGAGTCTGCTACCTTTCTCTTGTTTGTGTTTGTTGCTTTCAAGGGATCCACTTTTCAGTATTTATTACAACAAATATACCGATTTGCAGAACAAGTCCAATCTCTTATTTGTTATGAAAAACCAGACTGATCTTATTGATCTTCTATTTTATTCATTGACACTGAATGAGGCTGGCTGTTTCGACAGAGGGTCCTTGCCTACTTTGTTCGTTATGACGGAGTTTGCTTATCTCCTCTTTGTGTTACGACGTCGTGTTTTGTGGGAATATGTTGATATGTTCATGGAATGATTTAAAACATGTAGTATTAATCAACAGTATCCGATTACTACAAACAGCAAACAATATAATATAAGTAGATACATAATTCGAATAGGGAAATGTAGCATTCACAGAATGCAGTCATCTAAAACACAGCTCGATGCAAACGATGTAAAGAACATCAGAAAGATTAATAAAGGTGAAAACGAGTCATACAACGAGTTGCAATTAAAGAGCATCTAAATTAAGCAGACCAAAGTCAGTCAATGACCCCTCACCAAGAGTAGCTTAACCTTAACGTTACATGATGTCTTTACTGGTGGCATTATGACAACGATAACGTCGAAGACGATACGAAGGTGGTGACAATAGCTGCTCTTTGTGTGTGTTTTTCTAAACAGACGAGTTTAAAACAAACACAGCTGTACAAGTTGGCATAGTTTTACCAGGATTTCCGTATCACGTCCATACATTGTGTTAAATGAATTCAATTAGAATATACGATCATATGAACAATAATAGGAGTGTACCTCTATGCTAAAATTCATGAAATCAACCAGAGACCATCTCGTGCTTCAGGGAGCTTCTCCCAACTGGCCCATCTCACTCTTGACTTCCATTGGGCCTTGACAGCTATGCTTTTGATTTTGATTTTAATGTTACCTCAGACAGCATAATGCCAGTGTTAATGCACTGGTGACCGATTTCTTTGCTTTTAACATCACTGTATTTGGAAATGTATTTCAACACAATGCCATTAAGAAACATAGGTACCATTTTATATGCATGCAGATAATAAATCACACAGACTGAAACAATAATGTAACAATACTTTCGAGTACGACCATTTTTCTGACCACTCTGGTTAACGGCCCAAGTACTTTATGAAGACGTGTTATAAGTATATATTAACGATAGATTATGTGGCTCACTAACTTGATTCTATCATAATTATATCGAAGTTTATCTATAACTGTTTTACACGTGATAGGAGTATCAGCCATGTCTGGAAACGCTTTAAATGTTTCTCCTATAGCTGTTTCATACTTCGGACCGTTTGCACCGGCAAGCTCTTATTTGTCAACAATGTTGCCTGTTAATTGACCATTACGTGAAGTGTGATTGCTATAGGTGTTGGTTATGCTTATGGAAGCTTCAGCGGTGGGGAATGGGTTAGTGTTATAATTTCTGTGGCCGATCTAGTATATGGTAAGGTGAATGTTCCTCAAAGTAGGAACTAAGACTGCTCACTGAATGTCTTGAATTAGATGATGATTTGCCGGTTTGCGTTTGACTTCGTTGTATCAGAAATGTTGGTTGCTTACTACAGGTTTGTTGAGGAGATTTGCTTTTTGGCATCCACATTTGTTTTCGCGAATGGTTATATTCTGCATTAAAAACATTTGATTTAGGTATATTATAATAACTCGATTCCTAGATAGGTAGGCAGCATCATATATTACCTCCCACGAACAGACTCAATAAAACCGGATCTACTACCTTTCTTTCTTGTTTGTGTTTGTGGATCTTCTTTTTATTATTTATTTTCTAATAATAATTGTGAATGGCGCTCTTAATGGCAGTGTTTTTCATTGCTGTCCGTAATTAGAACATTTTCGCCTTTCTCAATATAGATTGAAATGTATTAAACTTCAAACATTATCTCCTCCGAAACTGGTAATTTGGTAAAATTAAGATTAAAAATTAGACAAATCATAAATCAAAGAACATTGCTTACCATGTGCTCAAAATTGAAAAGAGCACAAAATAACATCTGAAATTTGATTATATTTCACAAAATGAAATTAATATCCGACAAAATCATTTTGCTTAATGCTTACACGTTCTAACTAGTAATTGTATAATTATGTCAATCAAGAGTCGTGACTCCAACATATTGTGTTATGTATGTTACCTGGTTCAATTAAATTAAATGTTAATTTCAATGTGATTTAATATGTCACACTATGGCATATTGGCAACGTTTCTTTAGTTCCATTATCAGTTGTGTAAGGCGGCTACCAGCTGTAACACGCACATTATATGGTGTCCGAGCAAGAGCCCGATCCTTATCGAGTTATTGTCAACATGAAGTGAGAACATATCATTGGTATTAACATTTTCGATTTTGTGTTCTAAATTCTTGTACTTTAACACTTTTTATGTATCCGGCAAAAAACAACACACCAAACATATTTCTTTGATGGTCAAGATGTGTCAATCAATAATTTATAACGGGTCAATTAAAAGACAACACATTTTGGTTTTATTTGTGAGTGTTTATTATGTCTAAGTATATACATCTAACATGGATAAGGAAAATACTCATTGCTCTCGATGCCATTATGTCACGTCAGTTAACGGTTAAGATGCCATGTTAAACGCAAGAAAACAAGCAAAACAAGCAAAACAATAGTATGTATGTTATTTATAGCGTAATAACTTTGGATACACACATTATAGTACACACGTTTGTATTACGCGTTAGTATGATCAGCATCGTTTTAATATATCATTTGGTGTTTTAATGATGTTGGCATGTCAATAAGTCAAACAAAATACTGAATTTGAATAATACTGACACAATAGTATTTACATTTTTAGCGATAAGATTTGTAATGTCAGGCACAGGTAGCAATATCAGTGTTGGGAACTAAAAACAAATTTAAAAAATAAATAAAAGAAATGAAAAAAACTAATACGTGTTATTTGTTGAAAATAACACCACCACCAATATATTAGACATGTCACAGAGTACTGTAGTTATAGACAAGGTGTGCAAGTCCATCGGTGTGAAAGTCCATCTGGTTGACATTTTACCTGACTGTTTTCATCAATTATTTCACTGGTCAAATTCCGAAAATTCGACAATTCGATCAAACCGTTTTCTGTGACAAGACAACATGCTTGGAAAACAACGCAAATTTTCAACAAGTCAACATCACTGTAGAACAAGAGGAACGTTTTGGTTTGCATCGATCGATTCTGTTATATTCCAAGAATCGCTAGAACTATGCATGTTTCTCTGTTCCACGGGGATGTTTACCTCTTAAAAAATAGCGTTTTTTCCGAGCATTCTGGCTTGCCACAGAAAAACGATGTGATCGAATTGTTTTCGGTTTTCGGTTTCGAATACTGCATACATCCGCGGTTCCAAGCAGCCCTGATTTGTGGATAATTCTCGGAATCTGTCCAGTGAAATAATTGATGAAAACAGTTAGGTAAAATTGAACTTTCACACATTATCTATATCTATATATTACTCTTATATCATGAAACTTATAATATGTTTGTTTTCAACAAATAACGCGTTATCTTTTTTTTTTTTAAATTTTATTTTTTATTATATTATTATTTTTAGTTCCCAACACTGATACCACTACCTGTGATGTCAGGCACAACTACTACTTTATTTTGCTTTGAATTAACATGAATACGTAGTTAATCTGCCAAACTTTTTCATTCTGACGTGAATACAAAGTAATTTGGTTGAAACTCAATCAAAATCATAGATTTTTGTTACAAAACTTATACCAAACACATACTAGTGTGAGAGGCGTTGCACCTTATGCTACCTACCACTCACGAACAGATTCAAACCAAATCGGCTACTTTTTTTTCTCTTATTTGATATCGATGCTTCCAAAGGATTTCATTTTTTCATTGTTTATTTTATAGATAACGTTGCAGATGTCATCCGATATTACAGAATACATTGTGTTTAACAATTACATTTTACCCTTTTCGAAATTGCGCAACCCAGTATAAATCCATCAACCAATCTCTGTCTAAATAAAGATGAATTGTTTTACAAATGACACTGATAACTACATACAACATGACAATTTACATTCTTACATACACTAGTTATTAAATCATTGTAGAGTCATGCAATTATGTTGATATGCAAATGATAAACGGTATTTTCAAATGACATCGTCTAACAAATTTAAGTCAATGAGAACAAAAACAAATTCATCGAAAATATTTCATCATTAACAACATATTCCTACTACTTCGCATACTTTCTAACATATGGACGAATGCATAGCCTGTAGCTTTCCTTTGTGTATATGATTCTTTGCAAGACCAATCCTCAGCGTTATCAAATCATCTGCTTTAACACATTATCTACCATTTCTTATTTTTGTTCA
Source organism: Cyrtodaria siliqua (assembly GCA_037043455.1). Classification (NCBI taxonomy): domain Eukaryota; kingdom Metazoa; phylum Mollusca; class Bivalvia; order Adapedonta; family Hiatellidae; genus Cyrtodaria; species Cyrtodaria siliqua. The sequence goes on along the minus strand of JAWPHD010006919.1, from coordinate 53,511 downwards.
GTATCTACATGAAACATTGTAATGTTATTATTGCAGTAACTTATTTATTGCATAGCAATCAGGTAGTGATCAACATAATTAACAGGGACCTATAACTCAATAAATAGCTGTCAATTATAACTCCCATCACCAAACCGTAGCGATGATTTAGGTAAAGCTTGCCATTGGTAGAGAAGCTTGAAAAACCTTAATCACATACATTTAATGTACAATTTCAAAGTTCAAGCTGTTAAATTTGTTTGCAGTCAAAGCACAAACGCGTATGCACATCTCCAGTTAATATCGCAACGGTGTGCGAGATGGAATTTTCATTGCCGCAAAATCCTAGCAGGAGGAGTTGTGAACACATGCTAGTTTTCATAAAATATCGAATTGCAAGGGGATATCGTTATGGTAAAACATGTCACAATTAACATGTATTTCAGTATGTGGTAGTGATGATGTTTGAATCGGCGAAAAACGCCTACAGCAAATACTCTAATTTATGAATTGAATAAACATTATTTCCCACACATTTGTATTTATCACATCTTCACGTATATTAGTACAGCATTTAACGAATATTGCACTGGAACAATTTAAAAGATGTGCAGTGAGTATTTATTCCTGTTTTACAAATATGCATGTGATCAAATATTCAGAATTGCTCTATTATTGTTTTATGTTTAAGGCACTATATGACTAATGGGAGGGGTTCTTCGAAATTAATGGATGTGTTTGAAATTTGGATTGCCTTTATCACGTTTACAACTACAATACTTATAGATATTATAACAGGATCAGAGAAACAAACACAGTTAAATTGTATCCTTTCATATAGGGGATCTCAAATATTGTGTTGAGAGGAAAATTTGCAGGAAGGTCAATCTGTTATAGCTAGGGTTTTGTGGTTGGGCAATTATGGATCATCCATGTCATTAGAAAAAAACAATAATTGATGCACACCAATATTCTGTATTAACCTGTCATACAGCATTAATACACAAGCAAAATCCACAATGATTGTGTCGTCGTAAAAAGTATTCACGGTTGGTGGCTAACTTTATATTAACCAACTAATACATATTTTGAGTACTGTTAATAGTTTTGACTCAACATTTAGACACATTTCATCACTGTTTATGTCTGATTTGTTATTGATGCCAGAGTGACTTTAAGGGTTGCTTTAATTTGGAATCGGACATTGACAGTTTGAGGTCATCTTCGACGGGTTCGCCGCTCTGAAATATAAATATATCATTTTTGATGGATACTTCGGGAAGCATAATAAAGCAGCATAGCAGTGCTAGTTTATATTTATTTAAATGTACTATAACTCTACACTGAACACAATTGATAATTACTCACTATTGTATCATAACTAATTTTCTTATTTTAACTATATTTTTTAATAGGTATATGATAAGTATTTTGTTTTGACCAATAGTTTGTAAAAAAGGAGAAGTTTTGCTTAAGTTGTTTAATCTTTTGAGAGCTACCCTTTCATTATTTGAAAACATGAACTGTGCCGATAAAACACATTGCAGGAATCGAAGTCCGCTTAAATATCAGTCATTTCTTCTTTTGCAAATGCATTTGTAGTGGTACATGTAATGCCAGTAAAACATGATGGCATTTTAGAATTAGGAATATCGAAAGCTGCGTTAATTCGAAGTACTTAACAAATAGTAGTTAGTCCAAGGGCCAAAAGGAAACCTTAGAGTATCCGTGCTTCCTTAAGTATTTATAGAGTGCCAATCACAATAGGGGTAGATGCCAGCTTGGCTTTTGTTGACGGGGGTCAAATATTAGGCCAAAGATCAAAAGAGTGCAACATGGCTGTATCAATCTTAATTCGGTTAAAGTATCAATTTCCATTCCGTTACTTATTTATATAACTGTTCTAAAATATGAGGTTTGCTATATATGAACTAAAATGTAACAACATAATGTCAAATGTATAGCACTTGAAATGGATGTCATAGGTCACATACGTGCAAAAAACGTTATTCTATAGTTAATAATGAATAATACCATGAATAATGCATGATAACTATAGTTTCGAGAGATTAATATAGCATTCAATATGATTACAATAGTCAAGTTTAACACAACTGTGAAATTGTCACTATACAATTCTGTAAGTAAAGAGTAATAAACAATAAAATCAAAGCACTGCAAGTACTATGAAACATATATTACGTAATAATATATTAAATTATATCGTTCCATGTCGAAATGCTGATAATTTATTCAAAGTACTGAGTGTACTGAAAAATGCCTATTCACACTAAATAGCATATAACATACATGGTCGAATTAGGAATTTATAAATTGCTTAGCATTTGTCACATCATGACTACTTAAGCATACAATACAGTCATACTAAGCACCACAGAATCGAGAAAGAAATACGGTAAATACAACATGTACAATGACAAATATTTTATGTTTAAATGTTACATGCTTAATGTAGAGGCACCTAATTTCTAAATCATGTTTAAACTGTGAGCACGTTATCTTTTAAATCAACGCAGAGGAAACTATGAACTATAATTCGTGTAATATGAAAATGTTTCGTACCTTTATGGCTTTTACAATTTCCATATCATTCTATCTATCTTTCATTAATTAAAAAAGAAAAAAGTGTTTATATTAATTTGACCTACACTACGGTTAATACATTGTCGTACTGCTCATATATATTTGTGTTGTTAGTATTATTATTTCACTGTATAGTGAATTATGTAACTGCCCATATGATCATCACCTACCCACCAACAATGTTTTACTTGTTTACTTCAAATTACAAGTACATCGATTCTCAGCCCTCACACCTCTCAAACTCATTGGTGGTAAAGAAGGGTTGGGTTTCACTATTAACTGATTTGCGCGCGTGTGTGTGTGTGTATGTGTGTCTGTGTGGTGTGGTGTGGTGTGGTGTGGTGTGGGTGTGGTGTGGTGTGGTGTGGTGTGGTGTGGTGTGGTGTGTGTGTGTGTGGGTGGGGGGATGTTCCCCGAGCAACTTCTTATGGGGTATATGTGTCTCAACTTATTCGTTTTTCTAGAGCTTGTACTCGAGTTGAGGATTTTAATATTCGTAATCTTTGTATAACTAAAAAGTTACTCAATCAGGGTTACCGTTACCATAAACTTCGTAAAACCTTTGAAAAATTTTATTATCGTAACCCTGATCTTCTTTCCAAATATAAAAGTAATTTAAGGACTCTTCTGCGACAAGGACTATCACAACCTGACTTCTATGGTGATGTGATTTATAAACTTCGTAAGATTTTAGGTCATGTTAACTTTCATACTATCTTTGTTAAACGTGTTAAAAAGTTTATCAAAAGAGGTTATGACCCTATCATTTTGCAACGTACTGCATGCTTGGTGGTGGACCCTTTTACAGTTCGCCACTATGCTTTCCTCTTTAATTGTACGATGACCGGACAGGCTGTGGACCCTATGATGACGCCTACCTAAAGCCCATTGGGACGGTGGCGTTTGATGTTTGTCCATGATCTTTCTTGTCGTGCCCTTAATGGTTTATTCTCTTACTGCTCTGGCTTCTGCAAAGTCATTGAGTACCTTCATTGTGGCTTTCTAGGCTATTGTTTTTTGTATTATATTTACACGAGCATATTTGTGTTTTACTTATATTGCCTATTGATGCTGCCTTGTTGGTTAGAGATTAGATCATGGCGGGGATTTCTTTATTTACACTGTCCTGTTTTAATGGGATGACAGTAGGGTAAGTATGAGGTTTGGTGCACCCTAGAACCGGTTTAAACCCCCAGTGGCCTACTTTGCCACTGACCATTCCAAGGCGGTAGCCCTATTGTCAACCCTTTTTGTGTTTGTGATGTCGTTTGCATTTATTATTGCTTTTGCCTTCTTGTTTGTCTGTTTGCGTGTTTGTTTCTGTGTTTTGTGGTTTACTGTCCTCCTTGAATGCTACTTTCCCTGTCCGATCTTTTTATATTTCTTTGTGTGTGTGTGTGTGTGTGTGTGTTTGTGTTATCCCTATTTTATGTTTTAATGTTTCTTTGTTACACCACATATATTACCAGCCCAGAGTATTTTGTTTCACTCCACCTATTTCCAAATATGCCATTTCCTCATTGTTTCGTCAATGTTCTGTTTTGTTGATATTGTAGGAACATAGACAGGTACGTAGCTAGCATTGCCCATCTCCGTTGTCTCCTCCCCCTCAAACAAACATTACCTTCTACCTTAATGTTTCATAGTTGTCTTCTTTGTTGATTGTATATTCAATTTGTATAAAGGTGCACAGGACATATCTTTACGCATGGCAATCATCACCACATCCGTTAATCCCTCACCAGATCCCACCCTCTCTACCACACTCACAAAACTATACACACACTCCACACTGCCCTGATTTAATTTCTTAAAATGTCCTATTTTTCATTCGTTTTTATTGTTGAAGGATATATCTCTGCTATTTCGTTAAAGATTGCTCGTATAAAGACCGATGCCTTGTTTTGCAGTAAGGTGTATACATTGTTGTTCTCTGAAGAAAGATATTTCACTGTTCTCAGACATTCCTTCTTATGTTTCTAATGATCTTTCTGCCCATGTAGCTCACAAATGTTATTTTAATGCCTATGATGTCACTGATGGCTTGCACATTTGGTTCATATATTCTGATATCTGGTTATATGGTTATACAAGACCCTATATTGCATAGTTTGATACTGTCTTTTAGACATGATGCATTCAACAATAATTTACTATTTCACGCGGTTCGCTTTAAATAACATGTTTTATTAGTTGCAGTCTATTTTTAAATCTATATGTTTCTATTGCCGTACAGTTTTTCCTAAATCCCAAAAAATCCAGTAAATGATTATAATAATTGTTTAAAACTGTGTTAACTTTGTAATTTAAACATTATCGTATTAATTACAAGACAAAAATATAGAAGTTGAAATACAAATGTTAATTTTATCGCAATATTATGAAATTGACAGACAATAGGACAGTTTGCTCGTATTTATACGACGATTTTATACATTACCAAACATAATCATTTTATTCATATTTTGTAAAACAAACAGACGAGGAGTTATTGTTACTGAATATCATATACAATATAAAGGTATCTTTGGTCAAACTGTTTGTGTTTTTTGGTGATCATGAGTTTTTAAATGTATGTGTTTTGCCCCCAAATTTTATGTAATATATTTTATTCTGATAATAACGTATTAAAAACTTATTTCTATAGAAGAGAAATTCATAACAATACCCGCAGCTGATGTTTTGAACTATATTTGTCATAAACTTTATCACTTTCAAAGCATTGAATTTCATGTTAATGTTCGCTGAAATCGCGAAAACCGAAAAATAGCAAATAAGTGCATATTCCACTTGTTATGTTCATACATGGAGATATTCTGAATACTATATTTAACTCCAAACAACACTTTACAGGCAGTGTTTTCTTAATATATATTGCGTTTTGTATAATTGAAGATATTTGCTTCCAATCGCATTCGCTCCTCTTTTCCAAATATATGGATGCAGCACAATTATGAAGCACATTATTGTTTATGTAATATTTGCTTTTGTCATTAAACTACAGAGTTATTATCCCTGATACGTCGTTTTTGTACCACATGATATGACACATGATGTGCAATCCATATTTTCCTGCGATTTTTGGGTGATAACCTGTGCGGGATGATAACCCGGAAGTAAGTGACGTAGATAACCGTTAACTAACTGTCGTCATTAACGTACATGCCGTTTTTAATGTCTGTTTAAATTTCATTCCTGTTGAAATGGATGCAGCGGAAAAGACGTTTGAATCTATGGCCACTTTTATCGAGTTTACGGCAAAAAAAGGTTTCAACAAAGCGCTCGATTCAGGTATGTTTAATTACTTTCTTAATATTTAACTTTTTTTTTCAACTGTAGTGCACATCCTTCTATCGAATGAGCTCTGAACTCTGTCGCAACCGGTATTTCGATTCATCCAGTACTTTCTGAGATTAGCCATTGCAAATGTTCAAAGTCATGTACGCTTTCTTTCATTTCCAATACGTTGAGAAGACTAATCAGGAAAAATCTACTTGAATCGAAATACCCGTTTGCGGTGGAGGACCCACTTTGTAGGGTTATGCGCGCTTTACTAAAGCAAAAAGGTAAATATGAATTTATTAAGCAAAACCATACCTGAATCAAGCGCTTCGTAAATAATAACATTTCCAAAATCGATAAAGAAACTTATTAAATAAAAAAAATAGATTTTGCTATTTTTTCAGTACTCAGTTATAAATGATGAATATATTACAACTCTTCACTTTCAATTATCACATCTGATAGATCTATACATATTTCAAAATAATATTTTTTTGTGCGTGTAGTTTAATGATCAATAAATTACAACTCTCCTTTTTTCCATATCACACATGAAATCATCCCTCGGACAATATACGGACCCCGGTATTGATATTGAATTCGCGTACGGACCTCGGTATTGATACTGAATTCACGGGATGATATCAGGTGTGATATGGAAGAAGGACAGTGATAATTTATACATATCGAAATAATCATTACAGTTGTCATTTACATGAACATATTCTGGGTAAAGTTCAATATATTTAATTAAATTATAAAATGAATGTGTTACGTTATAAGTTGAACACCTCTTGTACTACTAAAGACAATACGACACATTCATCTCTAACGCCGTATGTGTTTGTTTTAACGTGTTCATTTAAAAAAAACACGTTCGCCGTATTGCTATTCCGGCGGCGGCGAAGGCGTCAACATTCAAGTTTTGCGTTTAGGTAATTTTCTCACAAACAGTATGCACTAGACCTTTCAAACTTTGCTTATACGAGGGCCGTTCAAATATTACGTGGACATTATTAATAGTTAATACACTTTTATAAATCCAGTTAATTAAATTGTATGGCAATAAAGGGCCCCATTTTAACGTTCATTTCAGTAATATGATACAATTATTTAAAACAGATTTCAAGAAATACGAGTTTTTACAACACCACTGTAGCCGCCACGGAGCACGTCATTTGTGTATTATGGCGTCGCCTTGAAAACCAACAACAACGTAACTTTATTTCTTTTGTGTTGGAGTACAAAGTGTGTGAATCTAACGGTTTACGTCAAAAATGAATGCGATATCAAACGTCCACGTATTATTTGACCAGCCCTCGTAGTTGTATCTTGGGTGGTACATTGCAATGTGACAAAGCAAATGCGGAAGTGACCTTGACCCCCAAAGCAAAGGGCAGATAACTTAATAATGTTTACGTTCAACTTTTGCGTTTAGGACACTTTTTCAAAAAACTGTATGCACTAGACCTTTCAAACTTTGCTTATAATTATATCTTGGGTGGTACATTGCAAAGTGACAGAGCAAATGTGGAAGTGACCTTGATCCTCCAAGCAAAGGGAAGATAACTTAATAATCTTTGCGTATAGGTAACTTTTTCACAAATTGTATGCACTATGGTAGACCTTTAAACTTTGTTTATAATTGTATCTTGGGTGGTACATCGCAACTTGACAAAGCAAATGAGGATGTGACCTTGACCCTCCAAGCAAAGGGCAGATAACCTTTTAATATTTACCTTCAACTTTTGTATTTAGGTCACTTTTTCACAAATTGTACACACTAAGAACTTTAAAAATTTGCTTATAGTTGTGAGAGGTACATTGCAACGTGACAAGCAAATGTGGATGTGACCTTTAACCCCAAGCACGGTGCGAATAACCTAATCATTTTTACCTTCAACATTTGCGTTTAGGTTACTTTCTCACATGTTTTATGCATTAGAACTTTCAGACTTCGCTTATAATTGTTTCTTGGGTAGTACATCACAATGTGTCAAAAGGCAATGTGGATGTGACTTTCGCCATCCAAGCAAATGGCAGATAACTTTATTTGTTACATTTACATAACTTTCTCATGAACTATAATTATGCACTAGATGCTATAAACCTAGTTTAAATAGCTTACTCTTTGGAAGACAAAACATTCTATTTTGACGAAGTTGTATCTTGGGTAGTGCATCTTTTTGGATGCATGGATTTCATCTATGGCATTGACCTACTTCTTTTTTATAGATTTTTGTTTTAGTTTTTTTTTTTAGTTTTTTTTTAAACAAATGCACTTAAACATCATCTCAGCAAACTGTAAAATCCATTGTTTTTAGTTACTAAAATGTTTACAAACTTTCATTTAAGCATCATTTATCTTTTATTTTTAAGTCCAGCCCCCGTTAGGCGTGACATGTGAATCCGCGGATTTTTTGTTAAGGTAATAACGTATATTACAAATGGAATTCCTTGTCCTGTCGACAATACTTATCTGAAGGCTATACAACATGTACACAAGTGATTTTCAATGATTTTCAAAACTGAAGCAGTAAAATTATGACAAGGCCAGTAGGTGACTGTGAAATATAAATACAGCCCGTACTCTTGTGGTGTTTATATTAGATGCGCATTTTATATAAGTAGTTCTATTCAAGCAAGGAAGACCACAAAAAGAAACGCTATCCTAACGCACTCATTTTTATTGGTAATTCTTAACGGCGGAATAAACCCTACTCCTACATTTTGTTATTCTTTCCTGAATTTAAATAATTACAATTTTCGTTCCAACAATCTTAACGTGTTATGGGGTAGTGTAGAAAAACAAGGGACATCGTTTGTGTTATTTTCAAATATGTTTACCCTTGGAAATATGTAATATGCTCAATATGACTGGTAATTACTTACGGCGGATGACCCCAGCAGAATGTCGAATTCTGCTGTGCGCTTGTGTTTGGACGAGAGCAGATCCTGAAATATAAAGCAAATAAGAAAATAATTCATTTAAAAACTCCATTCTGCCATTTCATTGGATTTATTGAAAAATACACGTAAAATGATTTTGATTTTAAACGTACTATTTTCCATAATGAACACTAGTGTCGGACGACAAGTTCTTACAAGCTTAGTTGTACGGTTGTATGGGGAGCCATACGGACTATATTGTGTACTCATACACATACATATACAGTTGTAACACTAATATATTGTTGACAAATAAATGTTTATGTACGATTTAAATATGTATATGCAATGTATATACCACACAAAATATGATTTCGTAATTTAAATATGTAAGTACAATTCAAATATATATATACCACACAAAGTATATGTACGTTTTAAATATGTATTTACACTTTTAAATATATACGACAACAAATTTGTATGTACGATTTATATTCATATTGAACACCCCTTATATACGTCAAAAATATGTATGCACGATGTATACGTTAAAGCAAGAAGAATTACAAAAGTTCAAATACAACAAATGAGTATGCTCTTCACACAAATATAACAGGTACGTCTTATTAATATGCTTGAGGCTAGTTGAGTGTGGCCCTAGTGGGCTTGAGTTGATGCTAATCTGAGTAATAGGAGACCTGTGGTACCTGTGACACCCGTTCATGGTGGAGAAACTCAGTCACAATCGCGGTCTTGCGAGGTAGTGCATTGTCGTTAAGATATGGAAGACGGATGCGACCATTTCGAACTTTCGAGTTTTCGTCCTGCTACTAAAACTGTCTACAGCGCAAACACATGAAGTCTAAAAGTTGGAACCAGGAAGTCGGAAATCGCAAACACGAAGGGAAAAAGTTTAGATTTTAGGTAAATTTCGACTCGAAAAGTCGCAAACCCGAAATTGTAAAATCTCGACTTTTCGGTTTGAATTTACACTCACTTTTTCACGTTTTTCTTTTCGACTTTTAGCCCTGTTACTATCATTTTGTTCAACATTGAAAAGTCGAAAACACGAAGGCGAAAAGTCGATTGAGAAATGGTAAAATCTCGACTTTTCGTATTCGTGTTTTCTCACTTTTTGACTTCGGGAAAGGAAGATAAAGGTAAGGTACCTGTATATGGTTTAGGATTAGGGTATGGTACAGTAGGGTGATGTAAAGTCGTTTAGTGTAGTTTAGGACAGGGTCGGGTAAGGTAGGGTAGGCTAGACTAAGGCAGCATAGGCTAGGGAAAGGTAAGTTAGGGTTTGGTAAACTAGGTTAAGGAAGGGTAATGTAGGGAAGGAAAAAATGTGGTAGGATAAGGTAAAAGGTAAGGTACTGTAAGGTAGGGAAGGGTATATTATGATAGCTTAGCGTAGAAAAGGATATGGTAGGATAAGGTACGGTAGGGTAGAGTAGGGAATACAAAAGTATGGTATACAGGGAATGGTACGGTAGGAAAGGTTGAGGTAGCCTAGGTTAAGGTAGGGTACGATATGTTAAGGGTAGAGCAGGATAACGTAAGGTAGAGTAGGACAGAGTAGGGCTGATTACATTTCTTTGATTGGATTACAATAGCTTTTGTTCTGCATATTACATTATGCTCTGCATAGGCACGTCTGGTATACACATGTGTTTCTGTAGAACCATGTATTATGGATGACTGTGTGCTCTACATGTTTGACACCTTACCATATCCTACCTTGCCCTACAACACCCTACCCTATCTTAATATTCTCTAACCTACCCTCTGTTCCTTACCTTTCCATTCCCTATCCTATCATATCTTTCCCTAGCTTACCCAACTCTAATCTATCATATAAATCCCATCCCTACTATACCATAATTTACCCTACCCTACTTTACTCTACCCTATCAAACACTTTAACTGTACTACCATATTCTAAATTTCCCTGCGTTACCCTTCCTTACCATAGATTACCCTACCTTACTCTTCCTTTACCCTACATTACCGTATTTTACCTGAACCTATACTACCCTATCCAACCATACCATACACTACCATATATTACCGTTCCTGATACTACCATAATCTACCTTACCCTAAACATCCCTACCTTAACCTATGCACTCTACGTTTCTCTTCCTTTTCCGAATTCAAAAAGTCGAAAATCTGAGGGTCTAAATTTATGATTTGGCAATTTTACGATCTCGACTTTTCGTCTTCGGGTTTGAGTGTTCGCGTTGTAGAAATGGTTAGTAAGAGGGCGAAAATCAAAAGGTAAAACATAAAGGCGGAAAGTCGAGAATTTTGGCGAAATTTCGACCAGAAAAGTCAATATACTACAATTTCTTATTTTCGTCATTTCGGGTCAAAGTTTTGCCTTAAATACAGAATTGTTGACGTTCGACTTGCTTTTTGCTCTTATTCAAAAAACAATACTACGTTTTTGGCCTGTAATAATATTAAAGTGTTTTTTACTAGCGGCAGTTTAGACAATTACACTATCTGGACTTGTCAATTAAGTTTGCGAAGCACTCATCTTCCTATTATATACTATTTTTGTCACGTATGGAACGACTGTTTATAGACAAATTGTTCGTATCCTTATGGGTACGAACTGTGCACCACTTGTCTCAGATTTGTTTTTATATCGCTTTGAAAGATATTTCATATTGAGTCTCTCATCAGATACCCAGACAGATGTTAATGAAGCCTTTAATAACACCTCTCGGTATCTGGATGATATATTGAACATTGACAACCGTTTCTTTTCTACTATGGTTAATAATATATAACCTAGAGAAATTCAACTTAACTAAGCTAATATTTCTGATACTAACGTTTCGTTTCTCGATTTACATCTCTCCATTGCAAATGGTGAAATGATTAGCAATATTTTTGACAAGAGAGATGATTTTAAATTTGATATTGTTAATTATCTCCATTTAGATGGGGATGTTCCCCGAGCAACTTCTTATGGGTCTATGTGTCTCAACCTATTCGATTGTCTATAGCTTGCATTACTAAATCCACTACTCTATCTACTCCATCAGGGCTACCTTATCATAAACTGTGTAAAACCTTTGCAAAATTATATTATCGTAACCCTGATATTAAGTAATTTAAGAACTCTTCTGCGAAAAGGACTATCAAAACCTAACTTCTGTGGTGACGTGATTTACAAACGTCGCAAGATCATTGGTCATGATCATTTTCATACTATCTTTGTTAAACGTGTTATGACCCTATCATTTTGCAACGCACTGCATGCATGGCGGTAGACCCATTTACAGTTCGCTATTATGCTTTCCTCTTTAATTGTGCGATGACCGGACAGGCTGTGGTCCCTATGATGACGTCTACTTAAAGCCCAAAAGGAAGGTGACGTTTGATGTTTGTCTACAATCTTGTCTTGTCGTGTCCTCAGTGGTTGTTCTCTTGTTGAGCTGGCTTCTGCCAAGACATTGAGTACCTTCTTTGTGACTTTCTAGGTTACTGTGTTTTTGTATTTATATATAATACACGAGCATCTTTGTATTTTACTTATATTGCCTATTAATGCTGCCTTGTTGGTTAGAAAATATGATAGTAGTGTAAGTGTGACGTTTGTTGTACCCTATAACCTGGTTTAAACCCCCAGCGGCCTTTTTTGCCACTGACCGTTCCAAGGCGGTGGCCCTATTGTCAACCCTTTTGTGTTTGTGATGTCTAATTTGGCATTTTGTTCATCTTTAAAGTTGTTCTTTGTTCTGTGTGTGTTTGTGGTTGGCTGTCGTCATTGAATGCTTCTTTTCCTGTTCGATGTTTATATCCATATTTTTGCATCCGGGTTTGCGATTATTTCGCCGTCGGGTTTTCGACTTCGTGTTCTCGCGTTTAACTGTACTTCATTGAAGATAAATAAAGTATTATAAAAAACAACAACAAAAAAAACATTTCCTTAGAATTTGTGTGTCTGCGTACATCTAGAATTCTTGGATTGCTTTGTTATCATTATTCATATACTAAAAAGAATTCCCGAATGTTATATGAACATCATTAAAGAAAACTCATTGCAATTTTGATTTCTTACAGTGTCCGGAACTTTTATATTTAGATTATAAACGAATAATTTCACATCCGTGTGTTAAGGTAAACATTGCATGAAATAAATACATTAAGTACTGATTTTCTTGTAAGATTGGCACGTGTCTCTTTAATGTATGACTAAGAACATACTTTAAAGCTTATCCGGAGTTTAGCACCATGTACATGTGGGTTCATTCCCTGGCATAGGCATGTCTGATCATCTCATCTCCCTCTGAGGTTGCTGTCCAAATTTTACTAAGTAATATGATGTGTTAACAGGACATAACACCCATTTTGATTTCATATCTCGGAATAAGCTACAGTTTAAAGGGACAAGGAAAACAAGTAGAGTCGGCAAGTTTCAGCCAAACAATTTAATTAAGGAGGTTGGCTGGGAAAGGACGTAGTGATGAGATTTTTTTTAAATTCATATTTAAAGCTTCTTTGGTATAATTTAGATTCAAAATTATCAAAAAAAGGCTAGGTCAACACGCTTTATGTCCCACTAGACGTCATTGAAGAATGCACATATTTCTAACTTCAAAATTTCACTAAAAAGAGGAAAAATATTGTCATTGAACATTTTCACAATTGTTTTCATAACATTACGTTTATTGAAAAAACAACAATTAATTTTTGATTGCATATATACATATCTTTCAAATCATACAAAAGCAATTGTAATCCTAGTTCGTCTTTTTACTTTAAAAAGCAAACATATATGGACCGTACCCCACCCACTTTTGTTTTTACCGAAAAATGAATTCAAGATAAAGAAATATGTTCTACTGATCAACTTTTTTTAAAACTTGTACATGTCAAGGTCCTATGACATTTCTTTCAAAAGAAGTAAAATATATATATAGGTCACCAGGCTTCTAATGATTTTTTTATTAAAAATTCTTTAAATTACACCCATTTTGGAGTTATTTTGACATTTTCAATGTAAAATACTGTACACACAATATTGAAAACGAGATCGAAAATAAAATTAGCTCAGTATCTACTTTTATATATGTATTCCACTACTGAAAAACAAAAATCTGATTTATTCTATAGCAAAAGGATAAATTCTACTCAGAGCTACCCATACCTCCTATTATGTTGACAACAAAAAATGATCACAAATGACGGAAAAAATATGAAAAAAAAAATTGCTTAAAATTTGGTATGAAACCATCTTAAATCCTACCTTATATCCATATCTACTAGAATGGAAAAAATGAAACAATTCTGTTGTCAAATAAAACTATGATTTAAAAAATAAAATGTTAAGACTTGAAGATGTCAAAACTTGCCCAGCCAACATCCTTAACAATAGCTTTGGTAGCTCAGCGGATAAGAACTTGACTTCAGAGCTACAGATCTCTGCACTGCGCGAGTTTGCTTCCTGATAGCGGCGTGTCAAACAGGGAACTTCATCTCATCTCACTCTGAGGTAACATTTCATATGAAACGGAAGCATACTATGAAGGGTTTTCAGTTTTATTTTGATTGACACTAATCAATTTCCAGATCGAGATCGCTTTCAATCCCTTTAAAGTCAGGTTTTTGTCTCCCTTGAAGTCCTATTTCGGAAAAGTAGTTAAAAAAAGGATCTTATTTGAAAATGAGAAATAAATATGTTTTTGGTTATGACAATCATGGCATTTCACACTCCTATCTGTTTTATATCAATATCGGGTATAGCTAGAACGCGCCATGTGACCTTAGTCTTTTGACTGTTACTTGTGATATGCAGGCTTCATAACCGCTGCTCCCAACTAAATTCCATTATGTTTATTTCGCTCTTCAGGGCATTTAATTTTATAAGATACTGGTACCGTACGCCGTACGACATGGGGAAGAAAGATACTCCATGTCCACCGCCATATGCATGCCATCTTCGGGATGGTTAAACTTTTGTACTATTGATTTTATTAATATTCATTATTCATGAACAGTCTCAATCAAACCGAGACTGCAATATTTCGTATGTGTCGTTTTCGGCCGTTTCCAAAGGTCCATTGCCATACTCTTTTTTACATGTACCAGGGTCTATCTAGACCCAGAGTCATTCTAGACCCTGCTAGACGGTATCAGTCTATAAATTAGACTATAAATAATAAAATTAGACAAATTAAAAAACAAAATAATACTCTGCATAAAAGTTATTTTATTTCAAGCTCTGTTTCTCTTCATGACTGAATTTATGTTCAGATAAGACCATACACGTTATAAGTGGAGACATTTGTCTCTTTCAGTGCTAAGGAAATGCTATAATAATAGTTAAAAGGTTATAACATTAAGGACTGATTCCAGTCTAAGACCCTGCATATTCACAGTGATCTACTTTCATAGCATTCGCAACATCTAGTACACTACTTCGCATAATAATTATCACGAAGAAGGACGGGATTTGCCGAGTTTACGATTGCTTTCATAGTCGCCTAATCCAGAGGCCGATTCAGGTTCTGAATGGTGCGTAACATTTGACATCAATAAATAACGAGCATGAACAACAATCAATCTCAACCCACTGAACGTTTTTTGTTTTTTGACGGGTCATAATTTTTTTCAAGGTGACAACCTATTGGGACCATCTTTGTCCATCGTTGTTAAAACTAGGTCAGCGTGACTTCCAATGTGGTCGCTATTACTTTAAAAGATACTGTTAAATCAGGACTGAGCGCCTAAAATACGGACAGTTCACACGGCTAAATCAGATACAATATTTATCTAATGCATACTACGGTGTGTTTTATTTCGATATGTATTTAATGATATCAAACACAGTAACTTCATTCGATTATATGGACATCCTTCTCTCGATGGTAAGCGTGTTTAGTTATGTCACACACTCGCATCCGCTCTTCCTAAAAATAACCACACGCCTACCATCGAATATAACGTAATCGAATCCAGCACTAAAATAAATCTCTATATTTTTTTATATTAAATGTTGTCTTATGTTATCATTAAAAGTACTAAAAGCAATTCCCTCACTGTAATATTTTCTTTATTATTCCCTTCTTAAACATGTTAAATACCAAAACACCTACATGTACTCTACTTGCATACTATAAAACACTAAGTATAATGAAACTACTAAGTGATTTAAATCAGCAATCCATGAAGCAGTGCTCTTTATATTAGTGGAGATCAATTGTTATTAGAAGGTCAAAATTACTTTGACATTAGACCAAGGTCAACATTACTTTGACATTAGACCAAGGTCAACATTATTTTGACCTTAAACATAGATTCCAAACGCAATAGGAGGTTAAATCTCAGAAATGTTAAGGTAGAAAACATGTCAAATAAGAGCAATCCGGGGAAATGGAAATATCGATGGATGTCTTAAATATAGGTGTTTAAAAGCCCTTCCGACGAGCTAAAGTGCATTAAAAGCATTGCTGTAAGATGATTCAATTTCATGAAGGGTAATCATACACAATTTAAACGTAGTAAGTATATTTAATGACTACTTTTGATGTATTAAAGCAAGACATATCAGAATAGGTATGTTCTCATAATGCATTTAGTATGACGGTAAAGGGTAAATGTCATGACCGTGATATTGTATGTATCCTTGGTAATCAGAGGTAATAATTTACAAATATGGATAAGTATGACAAATAGGACAAGCATTATATCCTAAAGTCTTAAAACACTTCAGGATGTTGACTGGTCATGTTTCAACAATTTCAAGTCTCAGAAGTTTATTTGTTAAATCATGTTGTTTTAACATTTATAACCTTGAGATATCAAAGTTTATAATAAAGATAATGTGTTTTTTGTTTCAGTTTTTTTTCGTCAAGTGCGACCGTTTTTCATCAATAAATACGAAAAAAAGCGATCCGTTGGTAGAAACACACAAACAAGGGAGAAAAGTAGCAGACTCGGTTGTATTCCGTTTGTTCATGAGAGGTAACATAAAATGGGCCAGAAAGTAATAACACTATTGCTTTGATGTACGGGTGACTTTTTCCAGGCGCCACACAATACAAAACTAACGCTAGTGTGAATGTCAGCAAGAAGCAACGCCCGTCGATGCAGAAGAGCGTCTTTCGATGTCTTCTCTGTCTTATTTATTGGGAAACTAAGTTGAAAGGCATAACTCTGCATAATTGAACAGAAATATGGCACTTGTCTCTGAGTTCTTCATAGGAAAGTGAATGCATGGGTTGTGTCATTGATTTAGTTACTGGGATTCTAAGATATAGTGAAACGTTTAAATTTAAATAAGACAGTAAATCCTGAAAATGGGATCCCTTGGAAGCAACAAACACAAACAAGAAATAAAAGTAGCAGACTCGGTTTCATTGAGTCTGTCCAAGAGAGGTAATGTATTGTGCAACACCTCTCACGTCTCCTAGCACCGGCTTAAGAGATTTCTTCTTTAAAGCAACGACTATTGGGCCTGATGATTCCAAAGGACCAGTAAGTAATAACACTACTTATTTGTAGTCGGGGCAAAGTTTTACGGCCGCCACCCAGCACTAAACAAACGTTAGTGTGAATGTCAATAAATACTGAAAAGAGAATTTCTTGGAAGCAACAAACACAGCAAGATATAAAAATAGCAGACTCGGTTGTATGGATAATTACTGAAAAGGGAATCGATTGGAAGCAACAAACACAAGTAAATGATAAAAGTAGCAGACTCGGTTTTATTGAGTCTGTTCATGAGAGGCAATGTAGGCGCAACACCTTTCACGCCTCCTAGCTCCGGCTGAAGCGATATTCTACTTTAAAGTAATAAAGAATGGGCGTGATGAACCCAAAGGACCAGTAAGTAATAACACTACTGATATGTAGTCGGGGCTACAGTTTACGGCCGACACACAGCACTAAACAAACGCTAGTGTGAATGTCAATAAATACTGAAAAGGGGATCCATTGAAAGCAACGAACACAAACAAGAGATAAAAAAAGGAATTTGACGATATAAGTTGACAAACTTACATACAAAACTACATGTATAACCATGTTTTTCAAGCACAAAAGGGGCAATCATTTTGTAAAACCATGAGTTTTAGAATCCGGCTTTATGAGGTTGCCTGACGTTGTCGGATACATGTGTGAAGTTTCAATCCATTATGTAAAGTAGTTTCCAAGATATAAGCATACAGCAAATGTTATAGAAACTGGCTGTATGAGGCCGTCTAATAGTGCCGAATGCATGTGTATAGTTTCAATTCATTATGTAAATTAGTTTTCAAGATACAAGCGTACATACAAAACGTTAATCAGACCGTACGACACAGATTCAGACGACGCAGACGACGATCAAATGCTGACAATAGACATGTGTCCTTTGAAACAAGGTCGAGATAATAAATGAAAGAAAATAGAGGGCATGTGTAACGCTGAGTAGAATTACGAATTTTGTTATAGAAAAACTGAGATTGATTTGTTATTTTAAAAAGTAGAATACATATATACAAGGACATACTGAGCTAATTGTACACATGTCATAGCACACTGTATTACGCACGGTTTAAAAAACTGTTGAGCAGTGAAACATATATTGATCAGATCAGTCCAAAAAACAACCTTCACACAGATGGTCGGAAATGGTCCATATAGCTTTTTAAATTAAACACAGATAAGAATAACATTTGTTTATCTATGTTTTGAACGTTGTTTACATGTGTCATTGGAAAATAATCGTTGTTTTTTTAATAACCTAAATATATATTTTGTAAAAGTTGTGAAAATGTTTAATGACTAGTAAATTTCTCTTCTTTTCAGTGGTATTTTGAAGTTAGAAACAGATGTCTTCTTCAGAGACGTCTAGCGCCGTAGCCTACCATTTGTTATATATTTTTTATTTAAATACGACAAAATAAGCTTTAAATATCTATTTTTAAAAAATCTCGAAACAAACTCTTTTTCCTTTCAACAGCCTTTGTAGAAAGAACATGCACAATATTCTGCGTTATGAGAATTACAAGAATATCGTCATAATACACTCGGTATAACTGAACATGTACGTGTATATTACTTACGTTGAATAGTTCGTAGTCCGACGTCAACTGAAATAAAAGAACATTTCCGAAATTATTTGTTATTGAAAGTTATTTTGCCTAATGATTAGACTTATTGAAATGTTTTCCTTATGCATGTATTATGTATGACTGTCAAGTATTAATTTTTATTAGGTTGTTATTAAATTGTGGGTTAACCAGTTTAGTATTTACACAGGTGTCCAATAAATTGGTTGAATATGCTTGTTTACATTTAATTTTACGTTTTTCACACAAATACATGTAAATACAAATAATTTAAAATCACACTATGCATATTTTATCATACATATTGCATAGAGTAATTTTAAAGGATTTGAATATTTATAAAGCATAGCATGTTCAATATGACTTTAGTTCTTTATATCTCTTTTGTGAACATATACGAAATTAATATTATGTCAGTTTGTCGGGTGATTACATTTAATGAAACATAGACTTGAAAGTAAATAAGAAAAAGGATTAATATAGAAATGTATTTAACTGCTGGATTCGATTTTAAGGACGGCCTTCACTCGATGTTAAGGTGGTTAATTGTGTCACTCACTCGCATATCCGCTCGTTCCTAAACATAACCACACGCCTACCATCCTGCGAAGGATTTCTCCATAATCGAATCCAGCAGTTAAATAAATCTGTATATATGATAGGATTTCCTGCTTTATCATTAAAAAAACAAAATCAATTCAGTCACTGTAATAGTTTCTATATTACCCGCTTTATGAAAATCACGGAAAATAGTAGTAATTACGAGTCTTAATCACAACCCTCATTTTATGGAGATGTGGTCTATAAATTTCGAAAGTTAAAGGAGTCTGACGGGTTTCCTGACCGCTTTACAAATTCAATCAGGAAGTTTGTCAGAAAAGGATATAACCCTTTGGTTTTACAGCGCACTGCATGTTTAGTGATTGATCCCTCTACAGTCAGTCATTACGCTTCACTTTTCACTTGTGCGATGACTGGACTACCTCTTGGGACTCTATGATTGTACCTACCGAAACCCCAACTGAGGGATGTGGGTGCATGAGCTTTCGTCACTCGGGTTTTCTGGTCGTACCCTAGATTGGTTTTCTCTTTAGCTGTTGCTATGGTTGTTCAGTACGATTCTGGATACATCCTGAGATGTTTATTATTTTGTATGTGTATCTTTTGTTAGTTTCTCTGGATGTGGACTTTATTGTTAGAGAATTCCTTTTGGTGGGATGTAGTTTTGTTTACACTGTCTTGTCTATTTGGGCGCTGAAGACAGGATAATAGCGAGGATTGTGCGCATATAAAATCGATTCAAGCTAACCAGTAGGCCTTATTGTCTACTGACCGTTCCAAGTCGGTAACACTGTCCTCACCACCCTTTCTGTTGTTTTTTGTCTCTTTCATTGTAGTTTCAAGTCCTTGTTTGCAGTACAGTGCGGACCTACGATGCCATTGCGTTCGGACGCTGTGGTTTCTATAGAATTGATATCAGCAATCCATGAAGCAGTTCTCTTTAAATCAGTGGAGATCAATTTTTATTAGAAGGTCAAAATTACTCTGACATTAGACCAAGTTCAGAATCACTTTGACATTACACCAATGTCAACTTTACTTTGACCTGAGACCTATAGACATGATAGATTCAAAATCAATAGGACGTTAAATCTCACAAACGTTAAAGAAGAAAACACATACAATATAAAATCAATCCAGGGAAATGGAAATGTCGATGGGTGTCTTAAAGATCGGTGTTTAAAATCGCTTGGCGACGAGCCAAAGTGCAACCGACTCTCTCTGACATATACAATATATCAGAAATATGTATACTAAAAGCATTGGTGTAATATGATTAGATTTCATGAAAGGTAATCATACACAATTTAAAAGTAGCAAATATATTTCATGTCTACTTAAGATTTATTAAAGCAAGACATATCACAATAAGTGTGCTCCCGTAATGTATTTAGTATGGCCCTAAAGTATAAATTTCATGATATTGTATGTACCATTTGATAAACAGAGCTAATAATGTACAAGTATGGTTAATTTGTATAGGTTTATAAAAAGCATTTATGCTAAACTTAAAACACTTCAGGATGTAGACTGGTAATGTTTCAACAATTTCAAGTCTAAAAATTTTATGTTCTAAATCATGTTTGTTGCACATAATTGTTTCGTGTTTTGCATCCTAGTAGATATGGGAATTATGAAGGATTTAATATATGTTAAACAATCTTTTTTTCATTTCTTTTTCGCCATGTGTGACCCTTTTTAACAATAAATACTGAAAAGGGTTCCCTTGGAAGAAACACACACACACAGGGGAGTTAAGTAGCAGACCCGGATATTCGGTTTGATTAAGTCTGTTCATGACAGGTAATATGAATGGGGCAAGTAAGTAATAACACTATTGCTTTGTAGTTGGGGCGACTTTACTTCGAACAAACTATTGAATGAAAGAAAATAATAATCTGCAGCGAAAAGGTCATAACAACTCCAAAATGCGCATAATTTAAAGTTTTTTTAATATAAAATGCATTACAAACAAATAATGGAAGATAAAATGAAAACAATTCCCCTCCCCTGTCCTCCATGTGAGGGGAATTCATACACCAATGGGGGGCAGGGCCGAGGCGCATCATTGATATAGGAGTAGATTGGATAAAACAAAACAACACAGAAATATGTAAAAAAACAACACAAAAAACGGGGGGGGGGGGGGGGGGGGGGGGTGTCAACATAGCTATATGTGTAAGAGTTGACCAAAACAACATATAAATATTTAAAAAAAAAAAAACAGTTTCGAGTGGGTGGGTCGGGGAGGGGGGGGGGGGGGGGGGGGGGCGGACAAGGCGGTGAGGGTGGCGAGTTGTCAACATAGCTATATGTGTAAGAATTGACCAAAACAACGCAGAAATATGTAAAAAAACAAAACAGTTTCGAGTGAGTGGGTGGGGAGCGGGGAAGGCGGTGAGGGGGGGCGGGGGTGTCAACATAGCTATATGTGTAAGAATTGACCAAAACAACGCAGAAATATGTAAAAAAAACTGTTTCGAGTGTGGGGGGACGGGGAAGTTTGTGAGGGGGCGGGGGTTTCAACATAGCTACATGTGTAAGAATTGACCAAAACAACACATAAATATGTAAAAAAAAAAATAGTTTCGAGTAGGGGTGCGTGGGGGGGGGGGGGGGGGGGGCTCAGGGGCTTGGGGAGGGGGGGTAACATAATTTTATATGTGTAAGAAATTACCAAAAAAACACAGAAATATGTAAAACAAAAAAAAACAAAAAATGAGTTTCGAGTGTGAGGTGAATGCGGGCGGGGAGTGGGGCCAACATAGCTATATGTGTAAGACTTGACCAAAACAACACAGTAATAGTTTCGAATGGGAGAGGGTAGGGGTAAATGTGTAAGCGGGGGAAGAGGGAAAATGCAGCTGGTGGGGGAATGCGGGCGGTAGGATGGGGTGGGGGGGGGGGGGGTGCTGCTAGGATAAGAAATGTAAAAAATATAGACTTGTGAACACAGATTACAAGCAACATTTTATGTGAAATGGGACAATACGCTTAGACATGGACATATCAGAATAATATAACCTAATATAACCTAAAACGACAAATTACAAGCATGTTTGTTTTACAAATTGTATTGCAGTTATTTTTAGAACAGAAAATGTTTGCTTCATAACATCATTCTCTACCTTTTTTCGAAAATACGGATGCAGAATAATTAGGCCGAAGGAATCTTTAGACTTGACATTAAAATGAACATATTCGGCGAGATGTGATTATTCAGATATAAAAGGAAATTGTTACGTTAAAAGCTGAACACCTCTTGTATCTGGGTGTTCGAATATTGTATATCTCCTAAGCTATAACATACATGTATTAGTCTCCTACCGGCAACGTCTTAAGTAGTGGGATTTATGGCGCACAACGAATTTCTACTAGAAACCAAAGAGCACCAGATTACAGCGCGATAAAAGTAGTACCATTTGCAGTGCTGTAAATGGGCAAAAGATCTGTATATTGACAACATACTGATACATATGTAAGCGTTGGTAAACATAAAGTGATGTTAACTTAAGTTTACGCTGTTATTGAGTGGATTTAATCCTGTACAAATTAATGCGCATATGTTATGTCTTATAACGTAAACAAGCGTCTACATGAGGTTGGGAGTAACAGCCGTACCGTACCGTACATTCCGAAATATAACGAAAACAGCAGGTGCGTAGTACGGGGAATACCGAAAGTAGCAATTAATAGTTTAGTGACGAATATAATAGAGATTATCGGTATATTATCAGTGTATGAAGGATGTATATAACGACAAACGATAATGTTTATTAATTTATTTATATCACATATTAGAATAATTAGCATGCATACATGAACTAGAAATATATCAGATGTAATTGGATTATAAATAGAATCCGTGCGTACGTACATTTGAAGAGTAAGTCATTCGATTACCATGATATTAAATTGAAACCATGTATCACATTACATCATGGTAACTATCAAAGTTCGTTCATAAATTCGAGAGTAGAAGAGATTATATAACTATGTACCACAGACATCGCTTTATCAAACCATACAATTATTTTCATCAATTCAATTCAATTCATTTCAATATTTTATTTGGCATAAAATTTACATTTTTATTGCCTAAACAAGGCCGAATACAATACACACTATTTCAGAGAAGAGTAGAAACAAACATACTTATTTAGAGAATGAATACATATATTACAGCGCAATAGTTATAATTATTACGTTCTATCAATGGCATTTCAGCACATTTTATTACCATTATCAATACTGTGTTTAAAAAGCATTTATATTTAAGGAATTAAGAACAATACATAGAAACTATGACTTCCGTTTCCGTTACATCAGACTACATGTATTTTTTTTTCCATACTTATCCTAATTCAATGAAGTTTGTTTTGTTTTAGCGATATCGCTACCGAAAACGTCTTTGCAGAAATCCTATTTTTCAGACATTCAAGAGGCGATAACTCTGTCATGTATAATTGAATCTGACTGGTTTTCGAAAGGAACTGAGCTCTCATGTATACGTATGTTGCGACCAACTTTCTCAGTCCGGTCCCATAACTTTGGTAATACCTCATCCGATTTCAATAATATTTTGCACATAATCTTCATTTGAATATAATCAGTCGTTGACCACTGTTATAGAAATGGTTAGGAAACGAGTAGATACTATTATGGACATTAGGGCTTACATCAAAGTTCGTGGTAAACTTCTGACATTTTCATTTTACAATTATTCCCCTTTAACACTTATACAATTTCTACATTTCTACATAACTTCACTTCCCCCGCCGATTAGGCGGAGGGATATGAAATTGTCGGTCACCGTCTGTCCTTCCGTCCGGTCCCATAACTTTGGTAATACCTCATCCGATTTCAATAATATTTTGCACAAAAGTACGCAAACCTGTTTTTTTTCGGAATCAATACTTTCTGAGTGGCACCGTCAATCAGCACTTACAGTGCTTTGATTATATGAGGAGGGGACTATATGTTTGCCCGATATACGTCATTCCGCCGTACCAAGTCATGTCTAGGTTATAACTTCATTATATATCATGCGACCAACATTCTGGTCCTTACTTTCAGGGTCAAGTTCAATCTATGACGGAAAGTCATTGATATACTTTTCTGTCCGGGATATAACCTCTTTATCTATTATTTGATTTCAATAATTTTATTTACAGGTTTTCACCACCTAGGGACTATGTGACGCGAGTAACATATAGGTCCTTACCTTCAATGTAAATGCCATATTAAAACGTTGAATATTATTGCTATACATGTCAAACGTTATCCATCACAAGACAATGTGTCCGACCAACATACAGGTTCTAACCTTTAAGGTCAAGATCACGCCAATATTCTGAAAGTGATTGCGATAATTTCGTTTCCAGGCTTTAACTCCTTTATGTATCAGTCGATTCCAAACATATCTTACACATATGTTCACCAGCATAAGTCAATGTGCTGTGACAAACAAGCAGGTAATTTTCTTCAAGATCAAAGTCACACTAATGAGAAAAATGAACCTTTAGAAACCAAAGCACCCTAACGCAATGGTACCGTATGTCCGCACTGTATTAGAAACTAAATCAAATGAACAAAATAAATATTCAATGAATAGGACAAACACAACACAAAGGGTTGCCGACTGGGAGCGGTCAGAAGGCAATATGACCTACTGGTTAGCTTAACTCGATTTTACGTGTACATAACCTCGACTTAGAAGGTTATTGCTATACGAAGGGTGTTCGAACAGAAATGCACTTCGGCGAATTTCTCGAGAAGCAAGTGTAATTTTTACATCGATATTTATACACATGGTTAGCTCTATTTAATATCTACACAATGATATATACATGAATGGGTAGGTAAACCCGTTTCTTAAATAATCTTCATTTGGATATAATCAGTCGTTGACCACTGTTATAGAAATGGTTAGGAAGCGAGTAGATACTATTATGGACATTAGGGCTTACATCAAAGTTCGCTGTAAACTTTGTTATTCTGCAAAGCAGATTTATACCGAAATAGAACATACCATTGAATGCTACAATGTATCTTATGGTCTCACTAAACAGTTTTATTTTCCTTGCCAGTCATGGTAGAACTTTCTGGAGCTTAAAATAAAGATCTGTGTTATTCGGTTCTTGCTTATTTCTTAAAATGTGCAAATATTTTCTCTTTTTTTGTTGCAGGTGACAAAAGAATGGGAAAAGTTCATGATTTCATACAGGTTAGGATATGCCTGAATGTTTGTGAGCCCAGATCTGAGAATCTAATACTGGGTAGTGATACATTTGAAAATGTCAATGAAATGGACAAATTCAAGAGGGTCTCTTCAAACTATTGATTATTAAAAAAAAGCTAATTGGTCAACCCCGTGTTTTTTGTTGAATATTTCGTGCAACAGACATCAAGTTTCACAAAGAAAATATTTTTAAGAAAATTCATTAAGTTCTACAGTGGTCCAGAGGGGTACTGCTACATATGCAGAGCTATGTAAAATTAACTGTGTTGTGAGACGTAAACCAAAGCTCATCCAGTTCAGCAGACGCTTACTCAAATAGCAGCTGATTGATGCAGATTTGTGTTTTCTGAAAAAAAGCCTTTAAAATGGAAACAAGTGAGTTTGAGGATTGTAAAATGGCATCAAGTGTGGATTTTAACAAGTTTTTAATGATTTTACAGTGTAAAATTGACTATGGTGTAAGACATTCGGACTGTATGCTGTACAACAACAACACCTTGGATGGAGTTATGCATAAGAAGTCTGGTTACTCTCAATATGGGAGACAATCCATTCAACTCGGAACAACACACACACATTTGAGCGTTTCCGCACACATGGCAACATATATTTATGTAAAGAGTGTGTCGGGTTTGCTTCGGAACCTTCATGTGAGCTGCTTTGTAATAATAGTTTGTGTCCGAGATATGACCAGCTGAGCTTGGAACCACATCCAACAAACTGTGAGAGAAACAGATGTCTCCACACCACACCGAATCTATACATGGGACTTGGACAGTATCTAGACTGCATGATTGAGGTAATTATAAGTACTGTTGCTGTAATCAAGTAGTGTATCACATTAGAATCATACCCCACCCACTTCAAATGTACAGCATTTATTTGTAATAAATAATCGTAATTAAATCCATTGTTTTTTACTTGTCAAGAATGTCGGTCGCAAACAATCGGACGTTAAAAAAGCTTGCGTTGCGTAAAAAAACTTGTTTGTAACTTGTCTAGAAGCTCGGTCGCTTTCAACTTTAAACAACCTTACGCAAAATAACATTAAGTAAAATAATGTAAATGTGTCGCTCATCAAGAATGTCGGTCACATAGCACAGTTAGCACACCATACAACCTTGAGTAAAATAACCTTACGTAAAATAATTTATTTCTCACTCGTTAAATATATCTATGTCGGTCGCATACTGCCTTGCATAAAAAAGCTTACGTAAAATAATTTATTTGTCACTTGTCAAGAATGTCGGTTGCATATAACATCATGGAAAATATGAAACACATTTTAGGTAAAGAAAACATAACGCTCAATATAGAAATAACAATACTGATAACTATTTTACTAAAGAAGGAGTTATTAAAGATACACCTTTGTCGTCTCTATGCAGTCAATAACATTTTCGAATTGCCTCGAATCCAGACGTTGTCATACTTTATGCTATAATTTCACAAATAGTCGCCCGATATGGTCAAATGAGGCCATTTCATGTAGGGTTTTAACGTATGTTTCTTCAGAAAAGATTTTCGTCGCATGTCGCGAACTTTTTTTCCTTCAAGGTCTCACTAAACAGTCATTTCCCTTGCCAGTCACGGTAGGAACTTTCTGGAGCTTAAAAAAAGGATCTGTGTTATTCGATTCTTGCTTATTTCTTAAAATGTGCAAATATTTTCTCATTTTTTGTTGCAGGTGACAAGAATGGGACAAGTTCATGATTTCATACAGGTTAGGACATGCCTGAAGTTTTTGAGCCCAGATCTCAGAATCTAATACTGGGTAGTGATACATTTGAAAATGTCAGTTAAATGGACAAATTCAAGAGGGTCTCTTCAAACTATTGATATTAAAAAAACGCAAATTGGTCAACCCCGTGTTTTTTGTTGGATATTTCGTGCAACAGACATCAAGTTTCACAAAGAAAATAATTTTAAGAAAATTCGTTTGGTTCTACAGTGGTCCAGAGGGGTCCTGCTACATATGCAGAGCTATGTAAAATTAACTGTGTTGTGAGACGTAAATACAACAGTTCTGTGCTGGAAAATGAATCTGCCGAAGATTCTCCAAAGTCTGGCCGGCCGATGACCGCCACCACCAACAATGTAGTGTCTAAAGCGAGACAGATTATTGAAAATGATGGCAAGATACATTGTGCATCAGATTGCTCGTATTGTAGGGGTATCATATTTTATATCTGTCTACGGTTAACAGATTGTGACTCATATAAGTGGCAATAAGCATGCTTTACAATTTGAATTCCTAAAAAACTCGTCTGCAAAAATGTAATGGTATAAACACATATTTTGTGATGTTGAAAGGTTACCATTTCACTTGCTGAAATGATGTTTTGGTAAACCAATCTACTGAAAAATGCAGCACGTAATCATTACTATTATATGTATATTAGTGACGAACCATTCACAAGCCTCAATAGCGCAGTTGATTGAGGCGCCGTGTTAGTGCCGAGGAAGATAGGGTTCACGCCTGCTGATTTCCCTTTTCTTTTCTTTTTTAATTTTCATTAATTATGGTTTTCATTATTGCTGATGGTAAGGTAGCAACAGTACCATTATATTTTTCACTTTGATATCGCAATCTTATAATTACACATGGTAACAGTGAACAGTTTATATGTGTTGTGATGCTCACGTATCCCTTACATGTGAACAATTGTATTTCTTTGCTGATGTGTACTTCTAGCACGTCGTGTTTCAAGGGTGAATTGTAATCAGCATGTAAGGCATGTCAAGGTATTTGAACAGAAAGAAGCGAGGTCGCCCACATTGATTTAAAATGTTTAGTAGGAAGAACTTATGGTTAAAAATCGGGAAGAATGTAAGAACAAACTGTCGTGGCGTGTTTATGTCTCCGTGACAACATTTATTTTCTCAATATTGTTTTAACCCCCGTTACTTGATATATTATTATGTTATCTTCTTGTCTTTTGGCAGCTATTTTACGCTTGCGTAAAACCTTGCTTGTTTCATTCTGAAACGTATCTTAAAAGTCAGGAAGATATCTGTGCGATGGGTACCTCACCTTTTGACAGATGAGCAAAATAATGTACGCATAATGTTGGCCAAAACGTTGCTGAAAATGTTTCCGAAATATTACGAAAGGCAATTTGCAAATGTGGTAACTGGTGACGAAACGTGGGTATATTATTTCCAACCAGTGAGAAAGGTGGGTAACAAGATCTGGGCAACTAAACATTCAAAAAGACCTATTATTGCAAAAAGAACGCAGAGCGCGAAGAAAATTGTGTATGCTATATATTTCACAAATCAAGGTTTAGCCACGCAAGTTCCAATAACGAAGGGTAAACATGTCACAGGCAGATTCTACCGTGATGTGGAGTTTAAAAAATGAAGAAATACTTCTGAAAACGGGCCCAACTACATGTTTCCGATATGTTCGTCTCTTACATGACAATGTACCGCCTCATAAGTATGAAATTGTTACCAATTTCCTGAGGTCGTAAAAGGTTACAGTCGTTCCAAATCCCCCGTACTCCCCAGACCTAGCACCCTGCGACTTTTTCCTATTTCAAAAAATTAAAAACTTCCTTTCTGGCCGCATATATCATTCAAGACAGGTTCTTGGTTCAGCTATAAATCAGTGGCTCAGCAGTGTACCAAAATCAGCCTACCGTGATGCTTTCCGGGAATGGATTCACAGGTTGAAACTGTGCATTTCTAATCGTGGGGAATGTTTTGAAGGGTTGTCATAGAAGATTTAGCATTTCAGTCTGTTTTAGTGAGGTAATTCGCCGTGCATTTCGTTTCGAACACCCCTCGTAATTTCGTGTCCGTCTTATAACTTATGTTTCTATCATTCGATTCCAATATTGTAATATACACATGTTCACATCATGAGATCATGTATCGCCTCATCAGTATGAAATTGTTACCAATTTCCTGAGGCCGTAAAAGGTTACAGTCGTTCAACATCCCCCGTACTCCCCAGACCTAGCAATGCACGTCATTACCTTTAAGGTCAAGGTCACACTAAAACTTTCCATGTTACAGCTATAATTTCGTGTCCGTGTTCCAACTCATGTATCGATCGTTTGATTCCAAGTACATTAAACAAAAATGTCGTTTCCACATTATAACTTCTGTATCTATCATGCGATTCCAATATTAGTAGACACCATGGTTTTCCACCATAATATGATGTGTTGCGACCAGATACAGATCCTTACCTGCAAGGTAAGGGTCACTCTACTATGTGCAAGGTAATTGCTATAACTTCGTGTCCGGCCTAAAACTTCTTTAACTAGGATTTGCATTTTACCATACAAACAGCATAGTGTTATTTTAAATTATTTGAACAGTTATAAAACATAACACGTTCAATAAGACTGTTACTTACGTATAAATATTCTTCGAACTGAAATATAAAACATATAATAAATTAATATAGTTCTGTCAGTCAAAATGGAATGTCGTAGATCATAATAATAAGTATGTGTGATCATCTATGTACTGCCATTATGTCAAATAGTATGAAAAACTGTTCGCGGAGGTATTTGCGTTGCAGCTGTGACTGGCTGGCTGGTAGCATCACATTTAACACCGGATATAATTTACTTTATAGACACTCGAGTAGTGCACATCGTACCAGTATATAGGTAGCACTATAATTGTCGGGCAAAACAGGCTCAGTCTCTCTCGGAACAGTCAGACGATCTACTAACTGAGCATCTAGTATCTCTGACATTTTGAGAACACGTTTTGATCGAGCAAGAAAAGAAAAAACTAAACATATTTTAACACACCTCAAGAAAATCATTATATAGTCTATAGTGTCGCATATGTACAGCTGCATTGCGTGATGTACAACTATATGTTATCAAATGCGTGATGTAAAACTGTGTGTTACAACACTGAAATCATGTATCCGTCTGAAATCAAGAGACCCAAGGGAGCATGAAGACGCTCTACTGGGTAACAAGGCTCTTATAACAGTAGATACAATTAGGTATGTTGTATGTCAATTTGATGAAAAATAACTTAGAAGCATGT
Organism: Cyrtodaria siliqua; assembly: GCA_037043455.1. NCBI lineage: Eukaryota > Metazoa > Mollusca > Bivalvia > Adapedonta > Hiatellidae > Cyrtodaria > Cyrtodaria siliqua. The sequence continues at coordinate 22,860 of JAWPHD010006919.1, read as the reverse complement.
GCATTATAAAAGCAACATCAGAGTTTTTATGAATTTGACGGTTAGACGCATATCCATTTTTTCTCAATAAATCCCAATAAGGTGAACTGGACACAGTTATTTATGAACAAACTCAATAAAACCAAGTCAACTAATTATCTTTGTTGTTTGTGTTTGTTGATTCCAAGGGATCCCCTTTTCAGTATTTATCGACATTAACATTAGCGTTTGTTTAGTGTTTTGTGGCGTTGTAAAAAGTCGCCCCGACTACTAATCAGTAGCGTTATTAGTTTTTGGTTCTTTGGGTTAATCTATCCCAATATGTGTGGCTTTATAATAGAATACCGCTTAAGCCGGTACTAGTGGGGCGTGAGAGGTGTTGCAGCTGATATTACCTCTCATGAACAGAATCCGTAAAACCGAGTTTGCGTCTTTTCTCTCTTGTTTGTGTTTGTTGCTTCCAAGGGATCCCCGTTTCAGTATTTATATGTATTAAATGGCCGACGACAACGAATACAATCAACAACAAAAATAACTTCAATAAACAACAGCAGAAGTTACTGTAGCAGTATCAGCAGCAACATATAAGGCAGACTTAATTACTCTAAGCCCTCATATGTGACAATTACATGAGAAGAAAATAAGTATTAAATGAGAAACGTAGATTTTAAACTACGACAACAATACAAACATTAACATCAACAACAAAAGTAAAGATGTTGGCTATATAACTCTATGTAAAACAGTTGCCCCAGGAACAGGGGAGAATCACCACTTGAAGAAACTTGTTAGAAGACCATAATCATATGATCTATGCAAAATAGTATACCTCTAGCTCTTGTGGTTTCAGAGAAAACGAGTTTTTAAAGATTTTCCAATATATAAGACTGTAAGCCCTGCACCCGGCCAAAGTCACCTTTTAGCAATTCTTGGTAACGAACCTTACACACTTTTGCTACAGGTACCATTCTAGATCTGTAGCTCTTGTAGTTTCATAGAAGACAATTTAATCCGTGCTTTTTATGGATTGAAGAATGCAACATTATTATCGACTTTTGTATCTAGGTTCGACGGTATTCCTATATAATTCTTTGTTAAGCTGTGACCCCAGGACATAGTCAACATTGAACCCAGTGTCATCATTGCAAAAAACTGACTGCTAGCTCTAGTAGTTCAGAATATTTCTTTTAAAGATATGCGTTAAATAACGTTGTGTAAAAGTTCGATCCCCGATATTTTACGCCTCGTTTACGGGTGTCGTCGAACTAAAACTATTTCACCCTTGACTCATTCATATTCATCCATATCCATACTTAAGTACCAAGTAAGCGTGAAGAGCTTTAACCATGTAAATATCAAAATGTGTAGATAGGACCATTTAGGATATGTTGAGTGCTGAATGAGCGTAGATTTTATATTGTGAATCCACTATATACTAATTGATTTCTTGTCGACAAGAGCTGTAATATGTATATGATGATAACGTTCTTAATATGACTGAAGGTACGTACGGGTAAAGATGATTCATCAGCTTTTAGGAATAGTTCCTTTCCCTCCTCGTCTATTTCTTGTGTCTGTTGATGATAAATCATACATTCAATTTAATATTGCAGCAGTTTATTGTTCAAGCAACAGTTATTTATAATGACAGTAAATGTAGAGAAGCAAACTATGATTGAAGATCTATTTGTCATTAATAGTGAATAATCACGTCTGACCGCGCAAATTGCGCTATCTTGATTGTTTACGGACGTAAACAAAACAATATTTTACGACAGACTAAAGCAATAGGAGAGAAAAATACGACTATTAAAGTTATAGCCTCACAGTGTTCTATTATACTACTTGAGGTTAAAACATCTACTCTAACATCTCCGTATAAACAAATTTGCTAACTTTTAAGCACGTTTGAAGTTCTTTTTAAACACTTACGTACGCCAATGTGTTTTCAAAAAATATTTAAACGTGCTTTAAAGTGTAACACGTTGTAGGTCTCGGCATTTGTTTGTACTTACTAAGAACAACTGCGTACAGCTAATGCAACGTCTATGGTATATGATTGTCGTAAAATAGTGTCGTAAAATATTTTCTCAGTGTTTACGACGCAGACTGATATACTCTTGTATGCTCTAGTTCAGCTGTATATTAATATGTATGCATGAACGCTTAACAAGTATTATTATTATAATTCGAAAATGCAATATAATATGTTAAACTGGAGGTGACGTCAGGGTCAAACCTAAGACTTCATACAACTGATACTAGAAGCCCCCATGCTTAACTTTTATCATATACAAGGTAGTACTAGGGCTGATAGGCCAGTTGCCAGTATAATGTCACTTGTTGGTGTATCATGATATGCTATATGCCGGTATGGGAGTTTTTGCGCTGAATTTGTTTATACAAAGTATCATGACTACCTTGACAATTGCCCTTGAGACCCCAAAATCAACAGTTTAATATAGTGTAATAAAGTTTGATACACATGTCAAGTTATACGTACACATTGTTTAAAACCAACCAATGTAATAACTCCTTTAAAACGGATGTGACCATGTTTATCATAACAGCTTATCATCATTTAAAGTTTAAAGACAATCGGACTAATACTGCGGGGGGATTTAGACACAAAATCTATTGTTCGATATTTCGATAAAAGAACAAACTAAAATACTACATGGCCACAACACCGTTGATCTTTATTATATCTTTATTAGGTCGTAACTCCAAAACAACATATTGTTATTATAGTCAAACATCGTAAACAACATAGCAAGTTTCAAAGCAATATGTCATAAACATTAGGATAATTACTTAATCCTTCCACGCACCATGCCGTGGCGAGGTCATCTGGTGGGTGTGGCGGGGATTGAATGGGGTGATGGGGGTGATACATATAGATGTTGTCTTAATTTGGGAAATACTTACCTTAGTATGTTGACCTTTTAAAAACCGCATCGCAAACGTTTTTATTTGTGGGATGAAAATCTGAAAGACAAAACATATTCATAAAGTGAAATAAAATACTTACGTATGTTACTGATAGAATGTTTAATGTATGTTTAGCTTAAATGTTGAATGACGTACATATCACGTCATTTATGTTTTGACTTGAAATGCACCGCGTTGTGGTATACAATATGTTGGACCAAAAGGTCGATCTTTGAACATCATATAATACAGGTAATCCTAAAAAGTAAAACAAAAACAACACTTGTACCAACATTTTCGTCAGTCAGGTTATACTTTGAGTAACGTCACTGTTCAACCGGTTGAAGATATAATTTATCAAAATGACGCTACTAAAAACTTTAAAATAAAAGCTAGGCATATTGCAGAACTAAAGACGATGAACAACTGGCGTTTGATGTTTGTCCATGATCTTTCTTGTCGTGCCCTTGGTGTATTCTCTTACTGCTCTGGCTTCTGCAAAGTCATTGAGTACCTTCATTGTGGCTTTCTAGGCCATTGTTTTTTTGTATTATATTTACACGAGCATATTTGTGTTTTACTTATATTGTCTATTGATGCTGCCTTGTTGGTTAGAGATTAGATCATGGCGGGGATTTCTTTATTTACACTGTCCTGTTTTAATGGGATGACAGTAGGGTAAGTGTGAGGTTTGGTGCACCCTAAAACCAGTTTTAACCCCCAGTGGCCTACTTTGCCACTGACCGTTCCAAGGCGGTAGCCCTATTGTCAACCGTTTGTGTTTGTGATGTCGTTTGCATTTTTTATTACTTTTGCCTTTTCGTTTGTCTGTTTGCGTGTTTGTTTTTGTGTTTTGTGGTTGACTGTCGTCCTTGAATGCTGCTTTCCCTATCCTTCTTTGCAAACACCATATCCACTGGGTCTTATTGATGATATCCATTAACAAGGAAATGTTTCAAAATATCCTAATTTTGACATTTTTTCTATATTTTTTATTCGAAAGCGTAACTCTAGGTCTCATGGTCGCAGACGTAATGTAATATCAAACGTATATCGCGTGTAACTATGTCAATCGCTGTATTACATACTATTTTTAAACAGTCTGGAAAGCACTCTAGGCTTTCACGTCTTACCTTTTTCACCATTTCTTCAGCTGATCGACGAGGGAGAAAACTACATTTTCATTCGTACAGATCCTTTGTGTATAAAACTGCTTCCATAATTCAAAGCTACACACAACATTTTTTCTGACCCCATATTGAAAAGTAGTCTGATCAATACTATCTCTTAATAAGGGTAATGATTTTAATGATATGCCAACAATTTTTTGAGATAATCACTGTGTATTCCGTAATATTCCAAAAAAGTCCTATTATTTGTTATAAGTATTAAAAAAAATTTTTTATTGATACCCGTATTAACTTTTATAATGATAACCCCTCTTTACTCCTGCTGATAAAGCAGCTAATAATGTAATTATTGTTTGACGCCTACATTACGTCAGTCAATGTTTTATCTCTGAAACTCGGGATCACTAATTCGTTATACTACAGTTGAATCTACTGAGGATGCTGCTGTTTCACGCATATTACTCAGTGCACTACCGTCATTGCTGGGGTAGGCGAAAAGCAAAAAAAACTTATTTTGGGATGACAATAGTGTAAAAGTGGATCACACTTTTAAAATATAAAGGTACTATTAGAACTCTTCTGCGACAAGGACTATCACAACCTATGATTTCCAAACTTAGTAAGATCCTTGGTCATCATCACTTTTATAAATCTGTATTACATTTGTTAAACGTTTATCCAAAGAGTGTATAACCATTTCAATTTCCAACGCACACATGTACAGTTCGCCAGTATGCTTTCCTTTTTGATTGTGCGATGAACGGAGAGATTTTGGACCCTATGATGACATCTACCTAAATGATGTCTGTCTTAAATCTTGTCTTGTGGTACCTTTAACGGTTAGTTCCCTTGTTGCCATGGCTTCTGCCAAGTCATTGCTTACTTGACTGTGGCTTTCAAGGCTTCTGTTTTTACAGTATATATACATGATCATTTATGTTATACTTATATTGCCTATTAGTGCTGCCTTGTTTGTTAGAGAATATAACCTGTCAGGGATATCTTTATTTACACTGTCCCGTTTTTTGGGGATAAAAATATGGTAAAAATGAGGTTTGATGCACCCTAGAACCTGGGTTTAACCCCCTAGCGGTCTTTTTGCCACCGACCGTTAGAAGGCGATAACCCTTTTTCCAATCGTTTTATGCGTGTGATATCATATCATGCATTTTATGCAACTTTGTAGTTGTTGTTTGTTTCTGTGCGTGTTTGTGGTTGACTGTGGTCTTTTCTGTTCGACCTTTACGTAACATGCCATGCAGGGGGCGGCTTAGATTTTGTGTTCATTAATCAATACTTTGCACATTTGAAATATTGAATTCAAACAAACACTCTATTGTATTATGAGGAATCTTGCTCTACATTAAATATTCCTGTGTCCTTCGGTTTTGATTTACTGCACATAGACAAATGTCATTTTCAACTAACCTGGTTATAAAACTGGATCAGATTTCCACTGTCTTCATCACTCTCATCACTCTCATCTTTATCAATCTCAAAGCTAGGTTCTATGCCAACCCGACGTGTTGGGGTCAGGGGATTGCTACTGAATTTGGTAGCGTGCCAAATACTGGACGGGTGCATAAGAGGAGAATCTGCAAAAGGCAATAAATAAGCTCAGTTTCAAATGTAAATATATGCATAATCATCTTGTACCAGAACACATACTTGAGGTGGGGGCGTGGGGACCGATACTGCAACAATCTTTGGTTAAGTCATTGTAAAACTTGACTTGTCGATTTCATGAGGACGCATGTATGTTAAATGGTACTTAAAGCTACAGACCCTTATTTAAATCGCTTTTTTTCTTCGTATGCGTGTCTTTATTTGTAACTTATGTTCACCATTTCATCGCGAAATCGGGTATTTAAGCACTCAAATTTAACGCCGGGCATCATTTCATTCCATTCGGGACCAGGCGAAGGCGACGCGACCTGATAGGGAAAGGAAGCAAGGGTCGCTACCCCGATGTAACGGAGAGGGTGCTGAGGGGTTGGGTTTTACATTTTATACAAGTTTAACTCTTTTAACGTGGTCCTCAAAATACCCGTATGCTGATAGACTTCTACTGAACAACTTGGTCTGACTCATTACCATGGATGCCAAACTTGGAACAAACCTTAGGAGGATACCCACTGATCCAGTAAAATATCTAGGCTGGCAATAGTTTAATTTTACGGCTGCAAGATCAAACTGTGCATTGTAGGAGCCGTCACCAACAGAAACACGGGCATCTCGAGCAATCAGATTGACCTACTTGGGACACGTTGGACACGTTCGATGCAAAACATTTTGATTGGCGGAGACGATTCCAAGCCGGCAATCAGATTGACCTACTTACATCTTTGCTGTCATCCGATTGGTCGGACTTAACCACCAACTTCAACTCGAATTTCTGTGGAACAACTTAATCATTGATGGATTTCTTCAAAACTCTATCGATGCAAGTGTACTGTAAACCACTATTGAACGACATATGCTAGACATCTACTGGAAGCTACAGTAACCATCATAGCTCGCCAAAAGGCCTTGTGCCACAGGGCCAACATCATCGGGTCATCATTTACTTTATAGACATCGAAAAGTGCACATCGTATATATACACATGTAGCATTATGATTTACAAGAAAAACATGTTTGCCTCTTTCGTGGTCGAACACACGACCTTTTAATTTACAGTCAAACGTGCTTAACACTGAGCTAGCTATGGCGAATTCTTGAGAATATTGTATATTTAGTAACATATATTATGATACAAAATAGTATATTTGAACGACCCTCTAGCTGTTTCAGTATATACTCCATCATCTCGCACATATAAATAACCATGCGTAGTGAAATATTATTTATTATCAATTTAACGAAGATTCCGTCTCAAAACCTTTATTAGCCTCGTAATTTTATTTAATTGATGAAACTTTTGTGCAGATGTGTGCTATAGTTATTACTTAAAGACTATTTAGAGTTAGAAATGCTACTAAATACCAACAAGATTCCGTGGTGCAGTGGTAAAACCTTTATGTTACAAAGGAAACTGCAATGTCGCCGGTTCAAATCCCGCACAACTCTTGTTTGTATTAAATATATTCGGAAACTGTATATTATCGATGTTACATGCGTGAAGGCTTTTTAAAATGTGATATGTTACGCATTGGTTTCTGACTTATATACCGCCTTTTTGGCCGTGCGTCGAATTGAAACTACTTCGCTCGTGACTTATTCATATTCATGAGTTAGTATCCGTTTAAGTCTAGTCGCTGTAGCTTTAAGTATATGTATTATGAAGTCCACGTTTATCTCGCGTTCCTCTAATTACTATTCGGTGAATTCCGTCATCTTACTGAATATTCGACGGTTAAATGGAAAGTATCATGTATTGATTTCTTCTTTGCAATGTTTGTGTATATGTTGTATTATAACTATACAAAATACAAATGCTCAACAGTAGTTTCTATCAAACATTAATAGATCTATTGCTTTCATTTATGTGTGAAGCTAAGCCGCTTTCCTAGTATAATTTTATCTTTCAATGTATAGCATTGATTCATTATATCCAAACATCTATACCATTATAAAAACAACAACAAGAACTATGGTAATGCACGTGCATGCATCTTATATAGTGTAACGTGCATATCGAAGATCTTGCAAGACACTACATCTTCTACCCTGTCTATATGACCTTAAAAACAGAGGGAGGTAAATATTCAATATGATTAAGATAAAAACTAGTTAACTATTACTTACTTTTCTCTTTCTTCTCATCCTTGGGTGAAGAGATGCTACTGGTCGAAGCTCTATTTGTATCACTGCATTTCGATGTAAGACGGTTTCGACTGCCTAAAAGTACACCTTGATAAACCTGCAACAACCATATTGTATTACTGACACTCAAACTTATTTATAGTTTGTATAACTTATTTGTATCCAGCACATTGGTTGATGGGCGGATTACTTTTGCTTCAAAGTGTGGTCACAATAAATGAACACGTGATGATAGTATGAGACTCGATGTAAACATTAATGGTATCACATAAACTGACTTCTGGGAGTGTAGTAAAGCCATGGCATACATATCATAAACGTAAAATGGCCGCCGAGAGCAAATAGCATTATATCTGAGGAAGAACTGGAAATATTGTTAAAAATAATAACAGATCAAGTTAAGTGTACTATTGATTTTATGAATATTGAGTTCTGCTCAACCCGGGGCTAGAGGGCATGAGCGGTAGCTATCATAATTTCACTACCGCTCATGAACAGTCTCAATCAAACCGAGACTGCAATAGTTTGTATGTGTTGTGCTCGGCCGTTTCCAAAGGTCCATTATAATACTTTTTTTAAGGGCGCTTTAAAAGAATAACCGTTATGTTTTTTCAAGTACAAGCCCCAAACTGTTTGTCTTCTTCCTCATTCATACCATGGGAGTTTCTACTTAATATTTTATTTTCCGTCTTACTATCAGAGGATCTTACACCTCCATCCACCCTGTAATCACTGGTACATCGTCCCATTTGTAATATTTGCTACGTTCTAGGATCATAAACACGTGCTATAAGACTCATCAGCAGAGAAATTAGTATCGTTGTATTGATTAAAGTTTAGCGATGCTCGGCATTTTTCTTTTTAAAAGCTTGTTGTCCGTGCTATCTAAAGTTGTCCAGAAGCCAACATGTTTTGTTTTTACTTCTATAATAAAAATCACATTAAAGAGATTCCGTGTGTTAGCGAGTGCATTACAAGAATGAAATATCAAATATACTATTTACTGCTACCATGTACAATTACAATGTGAAAAATAAAAGAAATGTTCACTGCTGCATTTAACAAATATACTGAAAGGAAAAGGAAACGCATACTCACAAAATTGCCTATACTGCACTATTATATACACTAATTTCAAATAATATTCCAGATATATCTTAAGGTGTTTTGCACAGAAAGGGGCTACAAATAATTACAAAAAGGACAACTCTGTTATGTACTAGACCATTTAATCAGAGTATACCTTGTTTCACGAAATTCATACATGTTGAAGTTTAGCTTGAGAAAGTCAAGCAATTTCAGTATTGTGTTTAATGTTTAGAGATTGCCACGTTGCTTTAGTTAAATGCGCATTCTGTCGATAATGAAACTTTATCGGGGTAACCATTGGTGTGTTCGGTGCTGTTTAAACCTTCTTTCCGAAAGGATAGGCCTAATGTCGCCCTGTATCATTCGATTAGCAGTAGCATGTTAAACATACAATATATAGCGGAAATACCTATTATGCGTTTATTTTTCCTTTCATTATATTATAACTATTGTGTGATATATGAAACACTGTAAGTTCACCATGGGCAGTTATGAAAACCATTACACAGACGTCTGCCAAAGGTAGTAAATAACTTAATAATAACTCAATGACGTTATATGTGTTGGACATCCGACGGACGAGGCTAAGGTAAAGTGTTTTGCCCAAGAACACACCGACGGAACTCAGTGGCACCACGGAGGATTGAACCCGGGGCCTCCGGTTACAAATCCGCCGCGCTACCGACTGCGCCACGCCAGCCCCTTATATATATGTTGGTATGTGACCTTATGAATAATGTGCAATTGAATCTCATATTCGTGTTAATTTATTATTGAATGAATTAAACGAGTTGGCAACAATAAAATAATACTTGGCAAAGTATCGCATCATATCATATTTGCAAACTCGTGTAATGAACAAGTACTCACGAGAACAATCACTCACGAAATATCAATGTACACTATTGTATTAGTTTGTTTTTAACACGGGCATGCAGGCGTGTCACAGTGGAGAGCCCGGTGCTATTGAAACTGGAGGGCCATGGTTCAAGCCTCACCCGTGTCACTGAAGTTCTTGTTATATTTTTGTTCAAGACACTCTACTTTAATCTCGTCTGTCGGATGGGGACGTATACTGGGCGGTTCGTGTATCGGAGTCTATCCTCAGAGCACGTTTAATAATAATAGAAATACATTCGATAGTAAGAATAGGACAGGTTCCTGGATTCGCATGTATCCCTATTTCTCTCCGGGGCGGCTATGATATACCTGTAATGTGTTGATGAGCCATTGCGCAACATGTTATTCAGGCTAATTGTTTCATACATGTTTATCTAATGATAAGTGCGTGTAGTTTATCCTGAAAACATATCACGACAATAATCATTGGAAGAGGTACATCGAACAGGCTTGACTTGTACATTTGTTCATGTTTTGTTTGTAACATACCCCACATAATTTTATTCATTTGCCATTTCTATAAGATATAAAACAACTATTTATTTATAGATATTCCTAATAAAATGAAGAGCACGCAGAAAGTAGTAAATATTTAAAAAGTATACCCTTTTAGAATACCAAAATGGAATTATGTGAATTCCAACACGGAGAGATTGCAATACTGCATTCAAATGTTCATCTACCTTTAACATATCTCCCCATTGCAAAGCTGGTGTTTGTAATACATGTAATACATAACCATCTGTAATGGTTTGGAAAGACAGGGCTTTGTCCGTAACCTTTGCCATCACGTATATACAGCACATGATGATACGATCGAGGTGACGGTCCTTCAGTAGCTCCGTGCGACTGGTGATCACGTGCTCAACACACGCCCATATCTTCTGGATGAGGTCATCATCGTATATGTCTAGCTCATGACACAATGTACGTAATCTTACTTTGGCTAGGTGATATACCTAATGAGTCAAAGAAGAACAATCAATAAATATGCAAGTTAACATAAATTATGAACACGACACATATAATGAGAAAGGAAATATGTTGTTTCTTCGACATCCACATGGGAGGATGGAATTTGAGAAATGAACTGCAGTAGTCATATATTATTATTTCCAGAATAATATCCAATGAAGTGCATATATAGAGAATATGTGTGTGTTTGGAGTGAATATAGGACTTATTTTCATCGAGTAATTCATTAACGGCATACCAACAAATATTCTTTTAGTTAAATAATCGCATCCCGGCAACTGAATCGCATAATTAACATGTAATACATTTTATCACTTTTGAGATGAAATAATATCTGTTATTTACCTCAGATGATAATAATAAAAATAATATGTCATGCATTTTTCTGCATATACTTATTATTATGGTGTACTAAATTATAATAATAAAAGTATATTAAAAAAGAAACATATATTTTCGTCGACGCCAACTACTCAACTACTCAGTATGGTGAACTTTCTATTTTTAAGTCGCCATAACTTTTAAAATGCTTGACCAATTCAATAAACAACGACTCATTATCTTAGTTAAGTGATTTCTAATTAAATGTTTGTTTCGTACAAAATTTTTGAAAAATAATAAAAATTAAATGGCAAACAATTTCTAAATGTTTGATCGATTTCCAGAACCTTATTTTCGTAGACATTTACAAGTTGCGGCAGTTAAAGAATACCAGTGAACATATAAATGGATACCTGTGAACATGTAACAATACCATTACAAAATATAAGGGTTTTCTTTCAATCCTAAACTCCACTGTTTCAATGGGGCGTATATAATAACATACTTTATTGTCAATTACTATGTGACGCAAATTTCTGAATTGGCTTTAACGTAACTAATTATTTTTTATAAATTCCGTCACAAACATTTTAAATCCGCATACACTTTTTAGATGATACCAATGCAAACAAAATATCTGCAGGGATCGGGGGCACAAACACATATGAATAATAGCCCGTCACTGGAAGAGCATTCCGCTCTATTATATGTGGGCGCGAGACTCGTCAATCTTCTGTTGACTACTATGCACAGTGCTTTCAAATGAAAGGTAAGAGGCAGTCATTAGGCGACTCATTGCTAATCTTATCAGTAGGCTGCTTTTTAAAGATGTGATTATATTCGATAGGGATGAGGTGTATCGGCAGAATACAGTTACATACGGAAATTTACGATGTTGTCTCTGTGACATAACATTATAACAAGCAATACTCTACCTTTCTGAAAAATAGGTCAAACGATCCGTCGTTGAATGGTTGATGTTGCTGTGTTACAGATGGCTGCATGATCGTATCAATGGCATCACTAGAGGGTTGTGTGAGAGAAGACGACTTCACGGTGATATCCGGCAATGAGTATTTTGGCGCTTGTTGCGTCAAAACATTCGTCTGCACCTGGTTAAACATATAATAGGATTTTGGGGTTAATTTCTAGGTAATACAAGCTTCAGATGTTCAATAACAAACGACATATATCTTATGATGTAAACTGGTATATGGCTGAATGAGTGGGTGAACGGTTTATGGCCCACTAACATAGACAGGTCAAGCGTTATACGTTATTTGACATATACGTGATATAAGGCTTGTATTTCCATGCACATATACACGGCTGGTAATCAGTGGAGCTACTTCTGTTTGAATGTATGTTCAAAAGTGCTCCATCCCGAGATTGTTCCAACACCAAATATTTGCGATACATCATATGACTCATTTAAGGTTATTGGAAAATTCTAAAGCTGAGACATCATCTGATCATATGACTGTTAAGGTTATTTAAAAATACAATGTTTTTATTTTACTGGAATATCCTAAATGTTCTATGTTATGCTATGACAGTATAAATACAGCATTTTGGGGGTTGTCGTATGGTTTTCAGTAGTTAGTATTTAAATTGAGTATAATTCAGCATAAAGTGAAATTATTGGATGCTAAGAATTAAAATATATTGTGAGAGGATAAAAAAATGATGTCCTCATCTATCATAAAAGTGACTGTGTATTTTTAGGAAATTCAACTCAATACTTATTTTGTTTCCAGTTATTTTACGCTCTTACGAGTTTTATGGCATACATAAATACTTGTAATTGTTTGATATTTCACGGACCTAAAAACAAATTATATATTTGTGGATATTGATTAAGAAGAATATATTAACACACTTTTAAACGCATGAAATAAATTTCAGCAGTGTCTTATTCAGCTGTAATCTTTAACTGAAAAGCTTGGAATGTTATATATAAATCCGGTGATTTGGATATCTACCGAACACTCCTGATATTCCGGATTATATTTGAATATGTTTCGGGTCTGTATACTTAGCATTGCGCACGTCAAATCACGTGTATTTTTAATTCTAATATAAGAGTCAATTCGACGGCGGCGCGCCATCGCAAATTCCCACACGTTACATTTGAGACGAAGTTTATAACAAAATATTAACCTGCTGAATACCTTCGTCCATAATCCAGCCCCACCCCTATCCCTCAAACCAACCATTCTGCAGGACGGTCAGGAACGTTTTTAATATTAACAGAATAGTTTGATATATTGTGTGAGTGTATATACCAAGGTATGTGCAAATTATGGACAAATAACAAGAGCAGTTGAAATGTTAATCTCATTGACCACTTGAAACCGGATATGGGTCCCTGGAGGAGGAGATAAATGTACCGTTGCTTTATCACGTCGTAAACAGGTGAGCAAATCATACACCAACTTTTGTTGAATTTAAGAGGATCTATGGTAACGGACAGATGGACGGACATCTCTACAAATGTAGTTTTAGTTTAGGAACACAAGAATGGCTACATGAGGTATATCATACTTTAGCAAGCAATTGTATTGAGTATTTCCGTCTTAAACCACACCTCCTACCAGTAAATACGTGACAGATAGACGGAACCGGCGGCGTTAACATATCCCATTAACACTTTTTTGAAAAAGTGGGGATATTTATAATTACCCGCTTACCTGTGTTAGCCGGCACGCGGCTTAAAATATATGTTTTTATTGTTCATGTGTGTACCGCGGGAGATACAAAACTTCATTATAAACACTGCGTTTACAGAATCACCAGTCGATCATCCTGCGTGATTATTTATAATTTTGAAGGCGATCAGATGTGGTTTTATTTCGGCATTCACCGACTCACCTGCCGATCGTCATTTACGATCACCTTTTGGAATGCATCCAGATGTTGTGTTGTGGTCAAATATTCGGATATAGTGGCAATTTCTTGATTGGCGAATATGAAATGTTGAGATGGCAAGATTGTAAAATGTATTACCAAGAAAAGTTACTCTCTAAAATTACAATGTTGTATTGTTCGTACTTTTTGTTTTAAAATGTCCACAACTTAAATTTAAACATATACTAAAATTAAAATAGTTTATAAAATTATAAAACGGATAAGGTCGCTTTAATAGAAAATAATAACTGTTTTAATCAACACCTTCGTATCATACAACAATCTCAAAATGTAATTACAATTTGTATTATTGAGCAGCAAATCTGATTTGAAATACTATACTGACATAAAGAAAGTATATGTAAGGTTATGAGGAATCAAATACTTATGCCAGTGGATGTTACATATCTATTAAGAGCACTTCTCTCAAATTAACATTAAGGTCCTTACTTGTTTCTGGTTGAATGTGAAGAGATACTTCCGCAGATGTTGGAACAACTTGGTTTCGAGATTGTATGCAGACCCACAGAGGCGAGTCACTTTTCCATGCCAGGTTTTCAAGAATACACTCCTCTATCTGAAGAATATGCCAATATTTTGAAATTTAAATTAAGATATATCAGCAGAAAAGAAAACTTTACTCTCTTTCTCTTGGAGATTTTTTCCAATTTGGTATTTATTGACGCTTATTTGAGATCTGCTCATCCAGGAGGCATACTCATTTTTCTTTTCCTTAATGGATAGTTATGTTTTGACTAACATAAACGATTTGTCAGTAGCACTTGTTAGGAAATGGGACAATTTTCCCTACGTCCTTATCGAGTCCTACGTAATGTCAATGCGACGTCGAATTGTTACATTAAATCAAGCTCGTCGTGGGCACAACCGTAATTAATAAATTTTAAACAAAATAAAACTAAACATCCATTAAAGAAATAAACAAAAATATGAGTATGCCTCCTTCATGAGTAAACATCAAATTCCGGAGAATGCTTTTATTTTTTGCTGAATGTATTTATTTTATATCGTAAATTTAAGTGTCCCCGCTCCCCCGACCCCAAGAAATACCATTTGGAGTTTGACGCACTAAATAGAAGTTCTAGTGATTGGGAAAATGGTCTCATTCCTCATCTGCTTTACATGACAGCTAAATCCAGTATTTTAGTATACAGGTATGTTTACATCGGCTTACATGGGTAAGGTGTGCCAACGCACCAGCGTCTATAATCGCTACCTCCCTCAAGATATCGACCACCGTGTAGAAGTGATACGGCTTCATTTCAAATATGTCCAATATCCATGGAAACGTTATTTCGTCTCTGTAATGCAAAATATGCATGTCGGGTTAACAAATGGATTTCAATGGCACATGAACCGTTATCGTTGGACAGAAATGCCCTGAACATGCACAACACAATCCTTTGCAAAATAAAAGCAGATGTCAATTAGCTTTGTACATATTCGTCGAAAGAATTTAATTAATGTTTAAAAGCTCATATTTAAGTCATGTCCCAGTGAGAGGATACACGCTATCTAGTATCCTACTTTTACTAGCAAGTGTACAAGCTGGCTCGGATAAAAAACTGAGAGAATTGATTTCTCCCTCAAATAATGAGAAATATGAAGAACTAAGAGAAAAGTGAAAGATTCGATTGAATAGAATTACACACTTTTTTCTTTTAATGACGGTAAAAAATGTAATGAATGTAACCACCTATTATTTACATATATCAGTATCTTCTTGGTAATGGGTTACTTATATTCCTATTAAGTTAGAAACGATTACATTCTTTAAAAGCGCTTATCTGGTAGGTTACGGTACCAGCTAAATGTATAGTTCGTGCACAGTTATGACGCATTAATACTAACCAACTCTTAATTCCTTCTCATTTATTTGTGCACTGTGTACGTGTTTAACCATATGTTAGATTAGTATACATTACTCTGCCCAAATTTGGTATCCTTTGAAATACTACTATTACTATTAATGTTTAAGAATTTACGTTTTAAAAATTGTATTTCCTATACATGTATAACTGTATCTACAAACATAAGTCCCCCAAAGCATAAAACTTATTTATCCTAAGACTTTCTTTAATAAACTCTATTCAGACAAAATAACTGTCAAAATGTGTACAATGATTCTTGAGAAAAGCATTTTTCCATATTTCCCTTATAATTTATATCTGTATATTTAGAGTGGGTTGGGGGAGCGCATGTTAGTTCATTGATAAAACCTGTGTACAATATTGATAGTTATGATAATAAAACATATCATTTCTGAAGAAAAAAACACAAAAATATGTATCATGTTATTTGATAAAAAGTTGCTTGAGAATATTTCCTTATATATTTTATATCACAATAATTCTCGTGTTAGTCGTGCCGACCACCCATTCATAGCATGTTGTTAAAGTTTGATTTTACACACGTGTATTTCAACCGGGAAATATTTTGGTTGGTCGGGCATAGATGAATATAATGTGTAACACTATGCAAATTGTACAAACTGAAACTAATGTATTTCCTATGAAATCATCAAAAACGTATCATTGGTTTCTTCAGAAACCACAAAGAAATACATCTGTTAAGTGAAATCATCGTGACTTTAACATTGCTGACCTTATGACTGACTTAATAGCTGTATTTCCGTGTGTTTCCTGAAAAAAAAACGTGTCCTAAAATTTGCTGAAAACGTTGTTTATTATTATTATAATTTAAATTATTTAACCCGTTTTACATATTTAATATTTAATTAGATTCTCTCAAATGTGTAAATATGGCAATATAATAAGACTTGACGTCTACCTAAGCCAAAAACGAAGGTGACGTTTGATGTTTGTCTGCAATATTGTCTTGTCGTGCCCTCATTGGCTTGTTCTCCTGTTGCTCTGGCTTCTGCCAAGTCATTGAGTACCTTCTTTGTGGCTTTCTAGGCTATTATTATTTTTTTGTATTTATATATACACGAGCATCTTTGTGTTTTTCTTATATTGCCTATTAATGCTGCCTCGTTGGTTAGAGAATAGTTCATGGCGGGGATTTCTTTATTTACAATGTCCCGTTTTATTGGGGTGACAGCAGGGTACGTGTGAGATGTGGTGCACCCTAGGACCTGGTTTAAACCCCCATCGGCCTTTTTCGCCGCTGACCGTTCCAACGCGGTATCCTATTGTCTACCCTTGTGTGTTTGTGATGTCTTATTTTGCCTTTTATTCATTTTTATATATAGTTGTTCTTAATTTCTGTGTGTGTTTGCGGTTGACTGTCGTCCTCGAATGCTACTTTTCCTGTTCGATTTTTATATCTATATTTGACATGTAAACAGTTTGCATTGTGTTTTGATCATTATTCTGCAAGGGATTTTTAATGTGGGTTTCTTACTTATTACATTTGTGATAAAACGTGATATTTTTGAGTACGAAATATATGTGTCAATGTCACGGAATTTGTATAAGATGAGACTCTGTCAGATGTTTGAGTTGTCAATGTTGTTTATAGCACTTATTGATCTAAACGTATGTTAAGCAAATCGCATATCGTATACTAAATTAACCGGTATTCAGTTTGCTCAATTACACATTTCCCTACACGGACTATCTTGAATATAAACATTTACGTGCATATGGATATGTAGAGATTTTAACAAAAACAATTATAGGCCAATATATTGATAAATATCCACGTGGCAATGTTATAAGGACATCTTGATCAGTATTTAAGTCATATTCTGGAAACAAAAACAAAATAAAATACACATAATTCCACGGATACACAATAATATACAAGAATTCGCCCTATCGCTACAGGCAAAGTTAAGCGACACATGGTCATGTAGTTATCAAGTTTTGAAGTGAATGCGATTCTTTAAGGTATTTCTCAATGGGACATAATTTTGTCTAGACATCTTAAGTTCGTGCATCTATCATTAAGTGAAACAACTGCAATATATTAGCACACATTACAATATATCAATTATAAAAACAACATCATCAGTTCTACCGTATGCATTTGAACTGTAAAGACATCGTTAAAGAATAATAAAAGAAAGATAATTCATCTCCCGATACTCTAGCGGCAGTCATTCGTTGAAGTACTAGACGGACGATACCCACAGTTTTCAACGCAAAATGACAGATACAATACGTCGGATGCAAAGGGAGGACATTTCAGATAAAAGAAGAAAAAAAAAGATGCGTGTCTATTGACATTAAATTATGCGTCAATAGGTTTATTCTGGAACTGTACTTTTAAATCTAATGTTGCTCATCTAGATTTAAGCTTAAATTTTAAATAAGAATGGCTATTGCATTTAGCAATATGCCTCTATTTATTTTTGCAGATTTAATTTAATTATTTGGCAAGCATGAAGGCGAGTGCGAACGCCATCAAGGGCGAATGCACGAAAATGTGACGTCACGGCTGCTGTCACATGACTTATCCCTCTTCCGTTTTTCTGGGCAATATAGAAGCAGGAAAAAATATCCCACCCACCACACCCCTTTAATAAAATATGTAACTGCATCCAATAATTTTATTTCTTGTGCCATGTTTCGTATCAAGGTACTGCCCAGTTGTTCAAATGTTTCAGGATGCGGGAGGCCAAGCTGGACACTGGTCGGTTAGCAGCAGGTTATATCTCAATCAGTCATCGCTGGAAGGAAAACTGGACCACCTACCTCCCAGTCAGTTATGCCCGGGACAAGCCATCCATATACAAAGAAGACTTTCATCCATGGAAACGTCATTAACATGATTAACAATTGAACTATTAAGGCATATACATTACTTGTCGACAGCAACTCGTTGAACTTTGCTATTCGCTTCCATTAGATGTGTTGACTTTCAGTATCTGTGCTGGGAGATATTAACATGACAATGTGTGCTAATGTCAAACTTTTCGGAAAGCAACTTGTCATATGTGTAATTGGTCAGTGACTTCGTAGCAGTACATATGTAGTTAACATTAAAATACTCGTGCTTAAATGCGAGGACCAAAAACATTGACTTTCAGCAGCAGTATACGATTCATACATAACTTGTCGACAGCAACTCAAACTTTGCTATTCGATTCCATTAGGTGTGTTGACTTTCAGTATCTGTGCTGGGCGATATTAACATTGACAAAGTGTGCTAATGTCAAACTTTTCGGAAAGCAACTTGTCGTATGTGTAATTTGGCAGCGACTTCGTAGCAGTACAGATGTAGTTAACATTAAAATACTCGTGCTTAAATGTTGGTTAAATGCGAGGACCAACAAAATTGACTTTCAGCAGCAGTATACCATACTATTATTGTAAAATATTCGCGTTTAATTATGAACTAATCTGCGCCGGGAAAGTGACATAAAGCAGAAGCGTTTGAACAAATTTAAAATGTATATCAAATATTAATTGATGTTTTAATGAAAAAATTAAGTCGCAACTAGCGAAAATTCTGCAGCTCGGATCGGATGTCTTGTTTTAATTAGGGAATTATTTGAAATATGGTATAACCTAGACAAATGATTCCAAGACAATCAGGAATGATAACTAGTTAATTATTTTAGCAAAACTCTAAATGGATTGTCTCCCCTGATCATGGCTTACCTGAGTGCGGGTGGTGGTTCATATAGACTTGGAATATCTACAAAAAGTAGAATGTTAGGCAGGGGTCAGGGTGCTTGCCCGTAGCTTTATAATGTGCATCTCCCGTGTACCTCCCGGCTGGCATATAGTACACAATTAAGCGGTAGTAGGCATATAACAGGGGCCAGGGTTCTTATCCCGCTAAACCACTGGCTGCAATAAATTCCATAAGCTCTACTTTGCATATATGACAGGGGTCAGGGAGCTTGCTCGTTGCTTTATACTGTGCATCTCCGCCTGGCTGGCATCAGAGTTCACAATTAAGCATTAATAGGCTAACTCGCATTGAGCAGTGAGGCGAGTGCAGTGCGGACAATTTATCTTGTTTAATGATTTTAAATAGTTTCAGCGACACTATTGCAGTGGTTTACAGCGGCGTACAAGACATTCGATATGTTGTTGTATCTCAACTATGGTAACTACCTAGCGAGATGTTAGTTGCGGCCATATTTCTCCATTCATAATAATTTTATCACGGTTCATAAAATAAAAACATGAAACTGTGTATAATCTCCAATTTTATTCTTGACCTGTTAGGCCTGAATAGCAAAATGGATATTAAGCAAAATATATGAGGTTTATAATATTAAGTCTGTCATAAAATAAATACATGTATATGATTGTTTTGTTTTTAATTTTCTTTTGACAGTTGGTAACTGAAAATATTATATGATCGAATGCGAGGAACGCATATTTTGAAAACTATTACAGTTGAGTTTTCACTACATGTTTTAAACAAGAGCCATATGAATCACAACTTGGTTTTATGTATATTTGAATTAACAAATAGCATGGTTACAGTTTAATAATACTGACGCTTGCGTTCCTAGAGTAACGTATCGTATCATTTATTCACAACGGAATTGTGAGCAAGACTTTAAAATATTTCATTTTGTGTATGTTTTCCACACTATGTGAATATTTAATTTCTGAACGCTTTAATTGTTATCGATATGTTTTATTAAAACACTATACTTTCCCTGAACGTTTTAAAACGTTACAGATGTTTTTTATGAAAAATCGCACTTCTGTTCACTTTGTTCCAATACTGAAATCGACTGGGGTTGGAAAAGTACCAGGGACGGTTTGTTTGTTTGTTTGGTGTTTCACTTCATTTTCAACACATGGAGGTTATGTATGACGATCAATTTGTTTGTGGTGGAGGCAGACCACACTCTTTTCATGGGTAGAATCAGTACTGCACATATCCCGCGATCCGTAAGAATCGACACTTCCTCACAAGTCGAGCTCCCGGTGAGATTCGAACCCGCAGCGGTGAGAGGCGAGAAAGTTTACAACGCAACGTAGTTAACCACTCTGCCACGGAGATGCTACCTGGGATGGTATGATGTGTTTATTCTATCAAAGAAGAGTCGATTAACAAAAAGGAAATACCGTTCCGATTAAGCTGTTTAAGAGGTAGATGTACATTAACTGTAGCTGATGTATTACACTACACTTGAAATACATACCTGTACCAACGGATGTCAAGTTTTATCTCGAGACAGCAGGCAAACAGTGAGCGATGGAAAACCTCATCCAAGCCCTGTAATATAAACATCATTCACCTTTTTCTTGTTAATATATCGAGGGTTGTAAGGCAAAGGGTACCAGTGCCACTTTTGGCAACATCGACATTTTTATGTTGTTTAGTTCCTATGTATGTGTTCTTTCTATGGTAAAACATCCGTCAATAATGTTAATCAGTCAATGATTAAAAAATGCAAAAGTATAAAGTACCTAGTACTTACAGATAGTATTTATCCAAGCAGAATGTACCAAGTATAAACTTAAACACCTTCTACCAGCCGAAGTTTACACTGCAATTGCTACAGTGTTGGAAATATGGTCATATATACAAATAATATATATAACAAAGAAAAGAAACAGTTAAAATCAATTTCTGGATTTAAAATAAAATTATTTACATTTTCCATGAACCTTAAATCAGTTAAAAAACGGTACATGGTCAGTGCCTTTTGCTTTACAGCACTCGATATTATTGTGATACATGTGCCGGGGAAACCCGCAATCAGATTGTGGCCTCGGCTCTTCTTACTGTATTCAGAATTTGCCAAATATCAAATGCATCAAACAACAGTGTTTAGAAAGTGACCACTCAGAAATGGTCTATGCGAATCAATTCTCGCTACGTGTTGAACTGCAAGAAAGCTGTTAAAGTGCATCTCAGGGGAAAACAGTTATAACCTTATCAAGAAGAAATGTATGCACTACTTTGTATGGATCCTACAATAAACCTAATATTTCCGAATTTAATGACAACTTTAAACTTCAGTGTAATTATTTTTGTCAATCAATCAGTCAGTACAGTATTGCCCCTAATGATATTAGTCATATATTAATTAATTTACATTTATGGTAGAATTACTTCTATTATTATTTTTCGATTATATAATCTACAGTAGATATAGTATTGTCGATGATTATGAAAATCAAAATAAACATGATTACTTGATTTTAAAAGTTATGCTAATTTGTTTTTTGATACATTGTAGGCCATTTAGTGCAGATAATGAATTGAAATCGACACCAATTTGCTCAACACCACTTTTTCACTTTTGGCTACTTCAATTAAAGAAAGGTATATATATATTCAGGCATGCACTATCATCTTTTCGAACTTCCTCTCATGATCTCGAAATAGAAAAAGGGAGATACAGAGGTATTGGTACGCAAACACTTCCGAAACACAGTAGAAAATGAGTATCACTTTATACTTGAATGCAAACTGTTTGATGATTTAAGACTGAAATACTTACCAATACAATCAAATGACCCATACTTATTCTCTGTACAAATTTAAATCATTGATTTCAAATGAAAATCCACTAATTATAAAACATTTAGCCATGTTTATATTTCATGCTTTTCACAAAAGAACATGTTTTTTGAGACTTTGTGATATATAGTTTTTTCGCGTTGATTGCCTAAAATATTGGTGGTTTTGTATATAACTCCATATATATATGTTGGGTGCACCAGTTACATATTTGTTTGTTTGTATATAAAATGTATTGTGTTATGGGCCGGAGGCCAAAATCGCAATAAAGAAATTGAAATTATATAAGTGTAACAATTAAATAATTTTGCAATTTTAACGATACAACAGTGTGTTTAACCAGGCAAAACAGTTTTATTATATTTATATCCTCAAATAAGGAATGATATTTGTTTTTATCGGTCCATAAACATGCATATCCTTATTGTATGACCTA